>BLSH010490272.1:1226723-1239060 GCA_018402905.1 Glandirana rugosa
GGGTATAGGACACGTAGTATTGAAGGATTATCATGCTGCTGCTATATTAGCACAGCTCAAACAATGGTTCATAAACGAACAAATCCCGAGATGGATTGACCTAGAATTAGCTCAAAGTCCAACTAGGAACCTGCCCAACTTACTTTTAACCAGCAAACTCATCACCCATAAGCTGTACAAATTTTCCCCCACTATAACGGCCTCCCTACAAGCGTGGAAAGACATGACAAACACCCCTTTCGAGCTGACCGACATAACCACAATAGATTTACCTATATCCGCTTTAAACCTGCTAATCCCTGATCTAAATGTATCACACTGGATAACCAAGGGTATAAATACAGTAGAAGACGTTAAAATTGGCCCGACAACCAAAACATTCAGAGCAATCCAAATAGAATACGGAATACAGGATATCGACTTATATAGATACTCACAAATAGCTCACCTTTTGAAATCACTCCCTGGCACTGCTACTATCCTACCAAGGAAAATCAAAGCATATTTTCTACACCAAAACTCCAATCTAAAGGGGATCTCGCTCTTCTACGCCTTCTTAAACCAAAAAACAATATTCACTAAATCTCGGTCAATGTTGAAATGGGAGACCGACCTTAACTCTAATTATACAGAAGAACAATGGACCCAAGCCTTAGATATAACTTATAGATCGACCAAGAATGCCTCCTTGTGGGAACTCACACAAAAACTAGTGTCGAGATGGTACCTTACACCATCCAGGATGGCGGGTTTCACTGGTGAGATCTCCCCATCCTGCTGGAGACTATGTGGGCATAGAGGTACACTGTATCACATTTTCTGGGAATGCCCTATCATAAGCAAATTCTGGGCGGAAATATCGGACATTATAAAGCAGATAGTAGGCATACCACTTAGAATGAAATCGGAATTGGCAGTCCTCTCTCTGGGTATTGAAGCAATTCCTTTCACTTACAGATATGTAATATCGCATCTACTCCTAAGCGCTAGACTAGTAATTGCCAGACATTGGAGGAAGATAGAACCCCCTACGACACGGGAAGTTATCCAAACTACCAACACACACATTACTTACGAAAAGATGTTTGCTTATTCTCAGGGAAATAATAAAATAGCACAAACTAGATGGGAACCTTGGTTTGAATGGTACTCTTCATTTGTACAGAGCTCTTAGGATCTTGCGTGGGCTCAGGATATAGAAGCTACCTTAGAGCAGCCAAAGTCTGGTTTTCAAGATTTAAATGTTATGTATGTCTCCAGCTCTTTCTCTTTCTCTGTTAATGTTTAAACTATTCCACTGCTTAATCATTTATAACTCAAGAGGTTTCATCGTGATGAATCTGATATGCTGATACTGGGGGTTGTCACGGACCGCAACAAAGGTAACATTTGATTGAGTACCCACACTGATAAGTAACGGAAATGTCAGCAATTCCGAAAGTGTTTAATTAACAACTAGAAACGTCACCCAGCTCGCCACAGTATGTTCCCAAAGGGGTGGGGGCTGGAAGTGACAGACTAAAGACACAAATCTCAATTAGATTCGGAACGGTGTGGTCCGGGGCCCCCCCCTATAGTGAAGCGGTATGGGAAGAGTTTCCTCTAACCATTAACCCAAATGTTCGTAGTAATCAACATGTTATAAACATATCTATGGAACTTCTAATAAGACGGTAAAATGTTTGTAACTAATTCACTTGCATTGGAACCTAATAAAAAATCATTGAATGATAAAAAAACCAAGATCCAAAATGCCTCTCTCCTGCAGAGAAGTTTAAATACATCACCCTTCCCTACTAGGGATATTAACTTTCTCTAAGATCTGTACTCCCATTGCTGTAAGATCCCCCCTCATGTACATCCTTAAAATGTTGTCCCACATTGGTGGATTTCTCTCTATCTTTCCCCACACTGTAAAGACGCTTGTAAAACCTGTCCCCCAACCTCCTTGTTGTGCGACCAATATATTGAACATAATAAATCTTGCAAGGGATAATGTATACAACATATTTAGTGTTGCAATTATAAAAAGATTGAATTTTATGTTGTTTATTGGTTGAATGGGAATGGATGATGTTCCCTCCAATAATGTGGCTACAACAGGGACAATCTCTACCTCCACTTCGAAAATTGCCCCTGAAGTGAAGCCACGCGGGTGACCGTTTACTGACTGATTGAAAAAGGCTGGGGGATAAATGACAGCCTAAAGATGGAGCTTGTTTAGAAATCATGTTAATTCCATTACTCAGAAGATCAGTACATATCTGGTCCTCGTGGAGTATAGGTAAATATTTGTGCACGATCTGTCTAATTTCTCCAAACTCCAGGCCGAAGGGAGTACTTGGGGTCAGTTTATTATTATTATAAACCCCCCTTCCATCTTTTTTTCCCCATTTGATGTCACTGCCCTTCAATAGGTCAGTTCTATTTTTTGAATTAGCAATTATTGTGGCTCTGTCTAGCATCCAACACGGGTATCCCCTTTTCAAAAATTGCTGTATACTAACTAAAGTGTACTGATATTACTCTCACTTTCATTGGATCTCTTGTTCTCCTCCCTTCTCTTTTTCCATCCTATTCCTGTATTTCTACGCTTTCCTCTTATTTTTTTTTTGTACATAGTCAGGCGATAATAGGTCTCTGAATTCTATTTTGCAGAGTCTACATTAGCACCGCTCCTCCTGAGTCCTCCAGATAGCATATTCCTCACTGGGGAGATGCCCCTTAGTGATTTCCCACAATAAATGATTGAACATCCCTGAGAAACGAACCACCCTCTTGAAAGAACTTAAGAAAGGTAGGCCGCACTTTGTCATCCTCCAAGAAACCCACTTCAAAACACACCAGATCACCAACTCTTTTTTCTCTGACACGTATCATGCCACCAAATATATCTCTAAATCAAAAGGCATCTCGATCTTTATGAGTAAGGAAGCCCTTTTTACATCACGGACCGATTAACAGACCCGGGCAGGAGATATGTATTTTTAAATGGTACATATACGGCGGCACCCCTATCACGTTGGCAAACATTTACTTTCCCAACACAGCATGCATAACCTTCTGTTAATGTGTGGTAAGGGAACTCAGGGGATTTGCATCGGGTTGCCTCATATTAGGAGGGGATTTTAATGTTACATTGAACCCCTCAGTTGACACTTCATCAGGAAAATCATGCATCACATATAGAGTTCTTAAAAAAAAATAAAACTCCTACATTCTCTTCAACTGGTAGACACCTGGCGATTTCTCTACCCAGACGCTAGGGATTTTACTTTTCACTCCATACCGCATGACCGTTATTCACGCATAGACTACCTGTTTGTCTCCCAGAGAGATTTGTCGGCAGTCTCAGGCACTCATATTGGAATCCAGTTAATCTCTGACCATGAACCAATCTTATTGGTGGCTGACTTGTGCACACCTACGCCCAGGTCCAACAACTGGAGACTGAATTCTTCTTTGCTGACAGATCCCATACTACTGCCCAAACTCTCTACACTACTTTCAGATTTCTTCCAGCTTTATGATACCCCAGACATGGATCCCATGATGATATGAGAGGTCCATAAATGTACTCTGAGGGGAGAACTGATCAAAATGGGATCTCAGCACAAAAAGGAGCAGGATAGAGAAATTATGTGGCTGACAGAGAGGATATTCAGGCTGGAAGTCATACACAAACAATATTTGACTGTTCAGTCTGCTAGGGAGTTGCATGAGACTAGAAAAATGTTACAGTAGATGTTTGAGGCTCAAACTAAAAGATTCTTGTTCTTTAGAAAGAAAATGTACTATGAGTCAGGTGACAAATCGGGCAGACTCTTAGCTAGAGCCCTAAAAGAATCTAACTCCACCAAGAACATATTGGGCATCAGAAGACAAGATGGTGCCTTAGATGTCTCTACAGAAGCTATAGCAGCACACTTTCACAAATTTTATACCAAATTATATAATCTTTCACAGCAACACAGGCCCCCTGAGATGACTGGTGACAGAGCTCAAGTAATTAAGGACTATTTTAACAAGAGTGGCCTTCCTAAATTGGAAAACCTTGTTGTATCCCCCTTACAGGAACAGATCACCCCAGTGGAAATCCAACAGGCAATCAGTGATCTCAAGTTAGGGAAAAGCCCAGGGCCTGATGGATTTCCCTCCATATACTACAAAACATTTATAAATATCCTAACCCTCTCACTAAGGCCTGATTTCCTCTCTGCTTTCATAATTGTTATACCTGAACCCAACAAAGATCCCACTGAATGTTCCAGTTACTGACCTATCTCTCTACTAAATTTGTACCTCAAGCTGTTGGCAAAGAAAATGGCTAACAGATTGAGATCTCTCTGGATTAATGGGCCGGGAACAAGTTGGCTTCATGCCTGGTAGAGAGGCAAAAGATAATGTAATCAAAGCCCTTCTCTTGACGCATGCTGCCCACTCACAGAATATCTGGGGCCTTCTTCTGTCCATGGACGTTTAGAGTTTCTTGGGATTCTTGCTAGCCACATGTAGCCATATTGGTCTTGGTCCTCACATGATGGCGTAGATCTCCACTCTCTATCAAAACCCCTCAGTCAAATTAAAGATTAACTGTTCCTTGACAGACAGGTTCGGGAAAACAAATGGCACCAGACAGGGGTGTTCCCTTTCACCCCTTTGATTTATTTTTTTGCTGGAACCATTCATTAGAATGGTCAACAGAGATGCAGCAATCGCTGGTTTCAGGGTCTTAGACAGAGAGTTCAATATTGCCGCTTGCGCGGACGATCTGCTATTTTTTATATCCAACCCATACACCACTACACCTAATCTAATGAAAGCGTTTACACATTATGGGTTTGTGACTAACCTTAAAATATTTTTTTTTAAATTGGAGGCCATGAATGTCACCTTAACGGAATACGACCTACTTAGGACTAAAGAAAATTGCCCCTTTCAGTAGGAGAGCACTGCCCTTAAATACTTGGGAGTCTGGCTGTGACCTTAAGGTTGTCCTCCATTAATGAGTGAATCTTTCTGCAAATGCTTCAGGTGATAGAGAAGGATTTAAAAACCTGGCATCAGGATATTTCTCCTGGTTTGAACGAGCAGCCATTCTCAAAATGACTATCCTCCCCAGATTACTGTATCTCCTATGCCCATTGCCCATCAGAATTCCCCAGAGCTTTTTCAAAGCTATGCACTCCACCCTCTTGAAATTTCTCTGGGGACATAAAAAACCTAGGATTAAATTCTCACTTTTGACCAGACTGAAGGAATGCGGAGGAATGGCCCTACCTGACTTCAAAAACTATTACCTTGTCTCCCATCTGACATGGGGGATTGATTGGTATTGTCATGGCGACCCTAAGGACTGGGTTGCAAGGACAGGGACAACCCTAAACGCCTTCCATGCAGTAACGAGAAAGCTTAATATAACCTCTTCACCCAGCCCCCTAACACCCTTGAAGGACAATCCTGACTTCATCCCAGGGGTTGGGAACCCAGCGCTTCAACTCTTGGATCCCGGTAAAACACTTACAGCAGGAGACTGCTTTTACAAGGGACGGATCAAAGATATATCTGTCTTAAAAAGCGATAGCAGGCTCCCACATCTACCCCTATAGTCATACTTTCAAAGTCGCAGTTTTGCCAACAACAAAAGGAGTAAAGGAGAATTCTCCAGATCTCTAATGGATCGAGAGTTGGCATGTGCCAATGGCGAACAATTTGACCGGGCGACATCAGTCACCTATTCCTGGTTGCAAAACTCTAACATTGTCACCGAGGATAGATTCAGAAGGAACTGGTCGAGGGCTCTGCAAATGGACATTACAGACAACCAATGGAGAAATGCATGTATCCTTTACCACGAGTGCTCTATCAGCACTAAAATGCAAGAAAACCGCTTACAAACTCCTAACAAACTAGTACATCACCCCAGCAAAGTTAAAAGATGGTGTCCCCAGACCTCTGATAGTTGTTGGAGGTGTGGGGGAGATGTAGGCACCCTTGTACACATATTGTGGCATTGCCCGGTATTGATTCATTCCTGGAAAAAGGTCACCAATCCGACAAATTACAGAGACCAGCCTCACACTCAATGCTGCATGTTGTTTACTCCATATTTCCAATTTCCCACTTAAGTGTTACAAGAAATCATTGACCAAACATCTTCTAAATGCAGCTAAAGCTCTGATCCCAGCCCTTTGGAAAACTACCCAGGCCCCGTCCATATCGGATTGGCTGAGAGGAGTCTCAGAAATATGTATGATGGAAGAGACTTTATCCCATCCTTTGATAAGGTTGAGAGATTCCATAAGACTTGGACCCCATGGTTCACCTTTTGATTTTCAAAAGATTATGAAACTCTAATGTCCAGTCAAACCAAAGCTGGGTGAAGCCAGGCATAACACCTTTCTGTTCTAATGGCCTTGTTGTGGCTGTATACACAACGGTCTTGATAATTGACTTGTTAGGTACTCATGTAAACGTATCATATCATCCAAGTGTCGATACAAAACTTTAGGAGACCTCTGGTCCCATATTTTTACTATTCATTTACCCCCTTATCGTCGACTGACTTATCTTACCCTGCTTACTCCCGGTCGGCTTACTCCTCCAGACGAAGCCACGTGAGGTGGCGTAACATGTAGAGGTCCAGCATTGTGGTGGTAAGATTCTACTACACGTAAGACAATGCTGTTATTGCTTGTTTTTATGGATTTCATGTTGGATTCCATGATGTTTTAAATTTAATAAAATGTGAGTGCATTTGAAGGCGAGGTCTTCTCGGTCTGTTGATCTATGTTATTGCCAGATGTATTGCACTCCTGGAGTTGTTTCTTATCTTTACATGAAATCTGTGAACCACTGGATAGCCAAGCGCTCAGTTTTAAAGGGGAAGGATCCCAGATCTCACTACCTAGTACTCTGTCCTACAATGTGTGAAGTGGCCCGGTATTGTCAATAACTGAGGTGAGCCTTCATTTCACCTGGTGGTGGGAGTGTTCTTAGTGTAATTCACTGGAAATCATATATCCACTTTAAAGGAGAATGTGATTCGATTTGTCTGCATGATATTCCGATTACCCATGTGTGATGTGGCCAAACTTTGAGGTGAGCCTTCATTTCACAAAAAACACAGATACTGGGAGTCCAACCAATGTGTATATACATAGACAGCGCTAGCCCTCAATTTGAGGGGGTGCAGTTATAAATTAACTATATATCAAAGGCAAAAAAAGAAAACAAACTGCTCCTCCATTATCTAGTCAACTGTATATTTATTACAAATTTGTTTCATGACAATAGATTCTTACCCCTTTGTGGTGTCCAGACCCGCATCCTCCCACCCTTCCTCTCCCTTGGAGAGGGATCAGAGGTCTCCCATGAGGGCACTCTGATCCCTCTCCACAGAGGGGAGTGCCCCCAGTGGGACACATAGGTCATCAGCCCCCCACAGACTCAGAGGGGGTTACCTGAGGGGCACACTAGTTTTAAGGGGAAAAGAGAGAGGGAGGGTGGGAGGATGCGGGTCTGGACACCACAAAAGGGTAAGAATCTATTGTCATGAAACAAATTTGTAATAAATATACAGTTGACTAGATAATGGAGGAGCAGTTTGTTTTCTTTTTTTGCCTTTGAGATATACTATACACTATTATTCTATTTGTTTGTTATTATGTCATATTATGTCATATAATACAGGGTGGGCCATTTATATGGCTTCCAGTATCCATAGTTTCAGGTGCTGCACATCTCGTATCTTCACAGCATATGGTTTTTCTATGGTCAGTAAAAATCAATACCGGGTGAGCTGCTCCTTCCAGGAGGTACCACCATTCCTCCAAAGCCGACTTGATGGCCAGCAATTCCCTATCACCGACATCATAGTTCCAGCAAGATGGTGCACCACCACATGGGTGTCAGGTCCGAGCATTCCTAGATGAATAGTTTCCTGGAAAGTGGATTGGTCATCGTGGGCCAGTTGAATGGCCCCCAAAGTCTCCCGATCTGACCTCCTTAGACTTTTATCTTTGGGGTCATCTGAAGGCAATTGTCTATGCTGTGAAGATACGAGATGTGCAGCACCTGAAACTACGGATACTGGAAGCCTGTGCTAGCATTTCTCCTGCGGTGTTGCTATCAGTGTGTGAAGAGTGGGAGAAGAGGGTTGCATTGACAATCCAACACAATGGGCAGCACATTGAACACATTTTATAAGTGGTCAGAAACTTGTAAATAACTCATGAAAGAATAAAGTTACGTTAAAACCAAGCACACCATTGTTTTTCTTGTGAAATTCCCAATAAGTTTGATGTGTCACATGACCCTCTTCCTATTGAAAAAACAAAAGTTGGATTCAAAATGGCCGACTTCAAAATGGCCACCATGGTCACCACCCATCTTGAAAAGTTTCCCCCCTCACATATACTAATGTGCCACAAACAGGAAGTTAATATCACAAATCATTCCCATTTTATTAAGGTGTATCCATATAAATGGCCCACCCTGTAGTTTGTAGCAGCACTTCCTCATATCTATACCTAGGAGAGATTACATACTGCAATGGCCCACCATAAATAAATGTAGAGAAAAGATATCAGTCACATAAGAAGTGCATTTCTTCAAAAAGAAAACGCTGAAAAATCTTTACAATCGTTAGAAAAGGAACCTATACTGGAGGGCAATGCAAAAGGTTTACTGTACATCGATATTAGCCTCACAAGCAACACATACTATACTCACATTCCAATTGCTCCACCACAACAGCATTTGACTGCCAGGAGTGGAAAAATCCTCTTTTATTCAGGGTATGGGTGAGCATGCGAATCACTGTTGTTCCTCCTGTGGGGCAATAATGGTGCTTGGTGATTGTCTGCTCAGGCAAATTGGGGTGGGGAATGAGTCCTTAGCCATATGTACATCCAAAGTCCCAACTTGGAATGCAGTGTTTCTTTTTTTTGCTCCTGGGGCTGATTTAAGTAGGGTGAGAAATGAAGGGAAGGTAGGCACACACAGCTGATGGTGTTGGTAACAGAGTGGATCTGTTTTTTTGTGTGTGTGCAAAGAACAGGTTCACTTTAAAAGTGGAGTCTTTTTAAGGCCCTGGCTCCCAGGTTAGGCACTAATTTACAACTTGGTAGAGTAGAGACAGTTACCCCACCTGGTAGGGACATAACTAGCAACAGGGAAAGGTTCCTGACCTAAGCTATGACAAGCTCACACTAACACTGAAGACACATTGCAAGATAGTGTAGCACACTACTAGTTAGGCTGCTAGGTAAATTTAGTTTTTGTCTCCTTCTGTAACTAGGGAAGCAACAATTGCTTGGTCTGATGTGTTCAAGGCTGCACAGGCTGGGAGTTTTATTGCTTCTCCCTGCCTCTAGAAGACATTTTTGGAGCTTAGGGAGGAAGACTTCAAATGACCAGCCTGAATATTAAGCAGGACCCAGCCAATTCATGGGGGGGGGAGGGGTGCCAGCCCAGTTGGTGGCGGGGGTGCCAGCCTAGTTGGTGGCTGGGCTGCTGTTAAAAAGTCTGGAGATTGTCTTTTTCCCTCCTGAGCTGTGAGCTGAGAGGAGAGGGGCTACTTTGGACTGGATGCTGGACTACTCTACAAAAGGCTGCACTTATGGACTGATCTTGTGCCAGGATCCTGTGTGTATAGCCTCTTTTCTGTTCTGCACCTTAATTCTGGGTCCCCAGCCATGAACCTGTAGACTGCTCTAGTCTACCTTTGCCTGATCCTCAACTTACTTCATGGTCCCCAGCCATGAACCTGTAGACTGTTTTGGTCTACCCTTGACTGTGCTGAAGTTACTTCATGGTCCCCAGGCGTGAACCTGTAGACTGTTCTAGGCTGCATTTACCTGTGCTGAAGCTACTTCATAGTCCCCAGCTGTGAACCTATAGACCAATCTATCTGGGCTTGTACTACAATTACTGAGCAAAGAGTGTCCCTTACTAACAGCACCTGACATTTCGGAGTATCCCACATCTAAATATCCTCCTGTTACCAGTTCTACAAGCAAAAAATCAGATAAAGAACTTAAAATCTTTTTGGATCGAATATTTAATTTACTGAAACGAAAATCACACCTACATTGGCACATTGAATATTTTAAACAATACATCAGAGAGGAAACATGCCCACTGGGTTTGAGTGTCCAAGTATTTCCTACCATCAAAGATCCATTCCCAACTTTTAAGACATCCTGGGAGAAAATTCTCACTCAAAGTAGTGTTGAATTGATGAAAGCACTTACCATTCAATATACCATTGATATGACATCACTCGATGGGAAGATTGAGAGGTTAAATTCACAATATAAATACTAGAATTGAGCGAACCCGAACTGCAAAGTTCGGGTCCGTACTGAACTTTTGGGTGTCCGGGACCCGGACCCGAACCCGGACTTTTCAAAAAAAAGTCCGGGTTTGGGTTAGGGGTTCTGGTAATTTTACTAAAAGTTCTGAAAATTGCTGTAAAAAAGTCCTGGAAAGTCCTAGAGGTCTGCAAAAGGATGGAAAATGGGGGTAAGGGTCGGACAAGTGCCCTACAAAGAAATCTGGACAGGAAAATAACTTAAAAGCATTTTTAAACCAAAATCACATAAAAAAATCAAAAATGGAGGTGGATGTGGACCATCTTCAAACTGTGTGTGAAAGTATTAATTAGCGGGAGAAGCCATATCACTGTTCTAAAATCATCTTCAAACTGTGTGAAAAAAGTATAAAATAGCTGGAAGAACCCATATCACTGTTCTACAATCATCTGAAAACTGTGTGTGAAACTTAAACAATAGCCGGGATGCTATTGTTTAAGTTTCACACAGTTTGAAGATGATTTTAGAACAGTGATATGGCTTCTCCCGTTAATTAATACTTTTCACACACAGTTTGAAGATAATCCACATCCACCTCCATTTTTGATTTTTTTTATGTGATTTTTGTTTAAAAATGCTTTTAAGTTATTTCCCTGTCCCCATTTCTTTGTAGGGCACTTGTCCGACCCTTACCCCCATTTTCTTTCCTTTTTCAGACCTCTGGGACTTTCCAGGACTTTTTTACAGCCATTTTAGTGCCTAAAAGTTCGTGTCCCCATTGATTTCAATGGGGTTCGGGGTCCGGGTCAAAGTTCGGGTTCTGTCCGGACCCGAACCCAGACTTTGTTCCGAAGTTTGGCTGAACCAGCAGAACCCGAACTTCTAGAGGTTCGATCAACTCTATTAAATACCTCTTTTTTTCACCAAGTGGAAGGAATTGAAGGAGCGCCTAGAAGGGTTGAATAAGGACACCATTGCCAAGAAACAGAGTAAATTTATTAAGGATAAACTCACATTCTCTGAAGATTATGCATATAAATGGTCAGAAAGAAATCTGGGTAGAAGTTGACCTCAACGTGACGCCTAGTCTCATTCTAGATCAGTTTGAATCTGACTTATCTCTCTCCTACTCTCTATCCCAACAAACAGGTGCATGACTCACCGTGTTACAAATATCCAACTCTTCACTTAAGACAGGGGTCAGCAACCTTTTTTCACTTAAGGGCTGGATTCAATGTATGTGAATGCATGGAGGGCTGTAATTAGCTGCTAATAAATTACGATAATAATAAAAATCCTATCACAGTAATAATAACAGTACAGGTTTACCTCACTTTAAGGTGCTTAACTAATACCAAGCCAGTTCACCCTGAGGGAGTATGTAGCTGGGGATTCAGATTTTACTGCCCCCCTCCCCCATCCTGGCACCCAAGGGTGGCTGACGCCAGCCAGCATGGTCTGGAGATGGGGTTCCTGTCCCTAGGGAAAATCGGGTTCCTGCCCTTAGTGGAGATGGGGGCCCCATCCCAAGGGGAGAAGAGCACCCTGTCCCAAGGAGAGAAGAAGTCCCTGTCCCCAGGGGTGATGGGGTCCCTGTGCCCAGGTGAGAAGGGGTCCCTGTCCCCAAGGGTGATGGGGTCTGTAATAGGGTCCCTCCCCATTGCAGTGTCCTCTGTATCCCTATAGCAGTGTCCTCTGCCCCCTGCACACACCCCCACTGTAGTGTTCACTGTCCCCTGCAACCCCCACTGTAGTATTCTCTGTCTCCTGCACTCCCCCACTGTAGTATTTTTTGTCCCCTGCACCCCCCTCTGTAGTATACTCTGTCCCCCACACCCCCATTGTAGTATTCTCTGTACCCTGCATACCCCACTGTAGTATTCTCTGTTCCCTGCACCCCCACTGTAGTATTCTCTGTCCCCCACACCCCCATTGTAGTATTCTCTGTCCCCTGCACCCCCACCGTAGTATTCTCTGTCCCCTGCACCCCCCCCCCCCACTGTAGTATTCTCTGTCCTCTG
>BLSH010490272.1:1252869-1266748 GCA_018402905.1 Glandirana rugosa
ATTACCATATGTGGTGAGGAAATTGTCTGTGGCGAGGCTCAGGTCTTGGTCGCACACGTTGTTAGTCACCATCGTTAGTCCGAGTGTACTATTCACGCTGGTTCTGGACTCGGAGCGGTGTCTGTTAAAGGAGTGGTGTATACCATTAAACCCGAACGCGAGTTTTCCAGCGATATTTGGTGAGTTTTTTCACGTAGGGGGGCTCTGTCCTCCCAATATTTTCTCACACAAGGTGCGGTGGTGGCCAGGACCTTCACGTATTATAAATTCAGAGTGGATGGACAGTTCTTTGAATAATTCATGAAGATTTCATGACACTAAGGACTGCTTAAAGCGCTGCTTGCAATTTGTTGGTCATTTATGATTTATCTCGTGATTATCAGGTTGCTTTCTTATTATAGACAATTTTAAAGTAGCAGCTATATGATTATTGTTTGACACACATACTGTGGTGTAGTGATTGATCCAAGGCGCTGATACTTGTCACTAGGTTGTTGCAACAAAGTTACAAGATTTTATAGTATAACTATGTAATATACCTTCATATCTAAGGTTAAACAAAAGCTGTGCCACCCCAGATATTCATCATTAAACGAAAAACATATACAAAAAGTGACAGTTGCTTAAAATTCTAAACAACATATAATTTTGTGCAAATATAATGAGTTGGATGCAACCATCCAGTGAAGTCCATAAACATAAATAAAAGTTGCTATATAGAATGCAACCATCCAGTGCAGTTCATATAGATGAAAAAGTGCTCTGTGCTCCAAAACAAGTGCCAAATATGCAGTCAGTAGTGCTCCGTGACAGCCCCCTCTTGTGACCCCACTGATCAGAAAGAATGGACCCCCAGCTTTGCAGTCTGGGGGTCACAATAAACTTGTTCCTGGTGATGATTAACCAAGGATAGCGATATAGACTGTGCAGGACCCGTTCCTATTAAGCTGTAGACCACAGGCTTCACCTCTCCACAGAAGCACTCAAAAAAGAGAAACAGCCTCCACAGTGAAGTACCGTAATAAAATTTTATTTTGCGCAATTAAAATGAAACTTACAGGAAAGACTGATGATCTCCCGCATATTCTGTTAATGCTGTGTAGTAAGTGCGGCGTCTGGCTCCGGCGTGCGTTCCACCACGGGCGGACATGGCGTCATTTCCGGTTCTCTACACTCACTGATGTCACGTCCGCCCGTGGTGGAATGCACGCCGGAGCCAGACGCCGCACTTACTACACAGCATTAACAGAATATGCGGGAGATCATCAGTCTTTCCTGTAAGGTACATCTTTAAGGTATCTCTTGGTAGATACTTATATGGCAGCAGCCCCACATATTGACTAGTCCCTGGATCCTCAATAGGGGTCAGATGGATTAGTGTATATGAGCAATTTATTGGTCCTAGCGCGGATTATTTAGTACACATACCTTCATATCTATTTATTATTGCTAGCAGCATAAGGATTACAAATAGTTAATGCTGATTGAGAGAATTTAGTTCCACTTTATCTGAACAAGCTGAAGATAGAAGCTGATTGGTTGCTTTGTACAGCTGCTCCACATTCTTTCCACTCCATTTTTTTTATAGATTCCCCATACTGTATCTTTTTCTTCCTACAAGTGGAAATAGAGTACAGTGGTGGGTTGTATAGTTACTGATCACTGTGATTACCAATTGCAGGCTATCACAATGATGATGTAATGAGAGATGGTCCTCTTGACTTCTGATCATTAGCTGGAGACCCCAAAGCTGTCAATGACAAGTCAGTCTCCATGCGGTAGATAGCCTTGCGGATAAGAAAGACCCACCTCAGTGAGGCAGCATAAGTGTGTACAGTCATTGTCAAAGGGTTAAAAATGCATGTTTTAGAAACAAAGATATAAAAAGAAAAAAAACATATTAACCACTTGCCGACCGCCCGCCGCAGCGTGACGGCGGCAAGATGACTCGTTATCGCGAAAAGCCGTCACAAGATGGCGGCCACAATAACTAGCATTGTGAGCATGAGCCACTGGAGGCGCACTCACTGTGTCTGGGGGGGGGGGCTGGGAGTGGGTAGGACAGACTCGATCGCCGCCGGCTACCCGCGATGACCCCCCCGCAGTGAAAGAAAGGAGGTCCGTGTAAGTAAACACGGATCTCCGTTCTGACAGAGGGGGAAGGGCGGATATCACAGGCTTCCTGTATATGGAAGCCGTGATCACTCCCCTCCCCCTGCCAGCCCAGCACCAATACAGTTAGAACACAGTGAGGGAACACAGTTAACCGTTAGAGTGCCCCCTGCAGATTAACCCCTTCACTGCCAATGGCATTTACACAGTAATCAGTGCATTTTCATAGCAGTGATCACTGTATAAATGCCAGTGGTCCCAAAAAAGTGTCAAAATGGTCCGACATATCCGCCGCAATATCGCAGTACCACTAAAAATCGCAGATCGCCGCTGTTACTAGTAACACATTAAAAAAAAATAAAAACCCCAGAAATGAATTCTCAGCATCCGTAAACGCTACAACTTTTGCGCAAACCAATCAATAAATGTTGATTGCTATTTTTTTAACCAAAAATATGAGGAGGAATATAAATCGTCCAAAACCGATGAAAAAATTTTTTTTTTTATTTTTTTTTTGGATTTGCATTTTAGCAAAAAGTAAGAAAAACTGTTTTTTTTTTTTGCAAAATTGTCACTCTTTTTTTTGTTTATAGCGGCGATCAGAAATGACTCAGAGGTGATCAAATACCACCAAAAGAAAGCTCTATTTGTGGGGAAAAAAAGGACACAAATTTCGTTTGGGTATAACATTGCACAACCGCGCAATTGTCAGTTAAAGGGACGCAGTGCTGAATCGCAAAAAGTGCTCTGGTCCTAAAATGTATAATCCTTCCGGGGCTGAAATGGTTAAAGTAACTGTAAAGTCTTGTTTTTGTTTCTAATAAAATAACAAATATGTTTTACTTACTTGCTCTGTGCATTGGTTTTGTATCCTTCTCTTCTCGGGTCCCCCCTTTGGCACCCCTGGCACCTTCCTCCTGTTGAGTGCCCCCACAGCACGCAGCTTGCTATGGGGGCACCTGTGACGAGCTGCAGCTCTGTGTATCCATTCAGACATTGAGCTGTGGTGCCCTCGCCTCCCCCCTCTCTCCTGATTGGCTAACAGAGTTTAATTAAGAGCAGCGGGAGCCAATGGCGCCATAGGGGGTCTGCTGCACACAAAAGGCTTTAAAATACACATAAAACGCATTAAGGTAAAAAACCTTCTGCCTTTACAATCACTTTATATGTTGTTCACATACAGTACCATTGATTTCAATGAATGGGACTTCAGTATGTAGGCTGAACCATTGAATAAAATATTTATGTATTCATACAACATTTTCATGTGGTGCACTTTTGTACTGTAATGGCCTTGATGTGAATGAGCCCTTTCCCGGCTTGTCTGGTGTCATTTGACTTTCCTGGTCTCTTACAATGAGATGTTGCTTTGCGTCTTGGGCTGACTTTATTTCTGTCTCTTGTTCTCTTGCATTCCTTGAACTTTTGACTCCCTCTCCACATGAGTATTTGCTGTTTGTTTGTGTAACATGCTGTTTATTGTGCACTAAACCCCATCGCTGATCCAGCCATCTACGCAACCCACCTAGGGAGCTCCGCATCCTGCAGACAAACACATCGATTTCTCTACTCAGCAGCTTTTTGCATCAGACAATGTGGATCCCTTCAATTACTCTCAAAGCATCTTGAAAAGAAATTGGCATAACTAACTCAGAGCACATCCTGTCATCTCCACTGAAGCACGAATCCTCAGCCACTGGGGAGGCCAGAGGGTGTTCAGATTCGAGGATCCCAAATCACTACAGGTGTGAATTGTCTGCATGAGTTCAGAGGAAGGGGGGCTCTTATCGAGAATGAGGGAACCTCTACAACCCAAACAATAAAGGAGACAAATAGCCTGGAATATACATTCTTTATGCTACAGCATGTTCAAAGACAAAATGTAAAAAAAAAAATCAATATATAAAACCTTGAAGGGAGGCCTTTTAAAGAATAATCAATCCAGCAAACAGATCATGATTTATGCATGGCGAAACCCAAGCCTTTTTATAATAAGTGTTGTTTTAAGGTAGTGATGACTGGGCACTTTTCAAGCTTCTGTAGTTTCAGACAGATGTTCTCTTACAAGGGCTTAGTCATACGGACATTTTCTGTACGCCTTTACATGTTTTCATACTTTACTTTCTGATCACAGATGCATTAAATCCTGCTCAGAAAATACTAAGGGAGCAGGTAATCACCCATCCATGTGGCATCTACTGTTTACATAAGCAGCAGTGTGTCAAAGGGCTGCTAACTTTACAGCACAGGTTACTTTATATAACTGAGTTACAGGGCTGGCCCAAGACATTGTGCTTCCCCATTCCAAGAATGAAATGCTGCCACCCCAACACCCTAAGAAAGAAAAAAAAAAGAAAAGAAAATCACGTCCACCAAAAGGCCCCCACATCCATTCTTTTAGATCATGATAATTAAAATTAAAATGTAATTTATCAGGAAGTCAGATTTACATGCAACAGCATCTTGTCTATATACAAAATGATATGACATACCATTATGTTCAATTTCAAGGGGCAGGCTATGGCAGTATAGGGACATGCTAGGGCAGTATATGGGCAGGCTGGAGTAGTATATAGACATGCTAGGGCAGTATATGGGCAAGCTGGAGTAGTATATAGACAGGCTAGGGCAGTATTTAGGCAGCCTAGGCTAGTATATAGACAGGCTAGGGTAGTATCTAGACAGGCTAGGGTAGTATCTAGACAAGCCAGGGTAGTATATAGACAGGCTAGGGTAGTATATAAACAGGCTAGAGTAGTATAGGGGCAGGCGGAGCAGCCCGGGAGGCAATTGTCATCATGACTAGAGTTGAGCGAACACCTGGACGTTCGGGTTCGGAAGGTCCGAATTAACTTTGGGAAAAAGTCCGGGTTCGGCACCGAACGTTGCCCGTACGTTATCCCGGACCCCGAACCCCATTGAAGTCAAATGGGATCCGAACTTTTAGGCACAAAAATGGCTGTAACAAAGTCCTGGCAAGTGCTAGAGAGCTGCAAAAGGAAGTAACATGGGGGTAAGAGTAGGGCAAGTGCCCTACAAAAAAATGGGGATAGGGAAAATAAATTAAAATCAAATAAACTAGGAGATGATTTTTGAACAATAATGTGTCACTTACAGCTGCAGCTAGAACCTCTCCCTTTAGAACTAGGAGATGATTTTTGAACAATAATCTGTCCCTCTAAGCAGAAGCCTCTACCTAGTGCAGTCAGATCGCTCAAAGCAGCAGTATGTGAAATCTCAAATTACTTCCACAATCTGATCGTTGTGTACGATCCCACAATCTGATCGTTGTGTACAATCGTAACGATCATTGTGTTATGAAGGGTTTGATCTGCAATCTGTCACTCAAAGCAGCAGTATGTGAAATCTCAAGTTTCTGCAATCTGTCCCTCAAAGCAACAGTAGTAGTAATCTCAGGATGCAGGATCAGATGTTAAAATGTCTGCAATCTGTCCCTCACAAAAATGCCGGCAGCTTCCTCTCCCTACACTAACCCAAGAGCATGTGACATGCAGCAATGTGACTCCAGCCTCATATAGAGGCTGGGTCACATGATGCACTGGCCAATCACAGCCATGCCATTAGTAGGCATGGCTGTGATGGCTTCTAAGGGCAAACCAGTGAAATGCTTGTTGATTGGCTGCCCTGCAGCTATTCAACATGCGTGATCAACTACCAGAACCCAGAACCCGAACGTTTTTTGAAACGTCCGTGTTCGGGTCCGGGTCCCAGACACCCCAAAGTTCGGTACGGACCCGAACGTTACAGTCCGGGTTTGCTCAACACTAATCATGACACACAAAACTGCTGGGAAAAAAATCTTGGTCCTCAATTTGCTGGGTAAATAGAAGAGAAGGACAGGCAGCTGTGGTTCAATTTGCTGCCCCTCTCAATGTGCTGCCTGGGTCCAATGGACCCACTGGGACCCATGGTAGGGCCAGAACTGCTGAGTTATCTAAATGCTGCCAGCAGACACTTCACTTTCTGTTAAAGGAAAATTACAGGAAAATAAAGCATATCTATTGTCAACATTTTAAAAGCATATATTCTTTTCCATGTTGCATTTCAATTATTTCTAGTCTACTCCTGTTAAGCTGAATGATCTTGAAATTTGTAAACTTACATTGTGAAGATCCCCACACATTTACTTCCCTGAATTTGGTGACAATATTCACTATGCTCTGTTGATAGGCACTGCTGTGTCACACATTTCATAGAGCTTGCTTAAACTACAGAGGTGCTGAGAGGAAGGATTTCAGAACATGGAGTCGGTACAGGAATCATAGCTTGCATGAAGCAAGGTATCATGGTATGTTAAATTCAAAGTAAACAGCAGAGGAGAAGCTGCAAATTATGCAGGGAATCCAGGAAGTTGTGGAAAATGATGTCCAGCATACAAGCAGAACTTACATTAGGGGTCATTTAAACCAGAAAGAGGTGCTGGAAGCCCGTATTCTGTGCTCTTCGAACAACATTTAAAATGCACTGGATATACAATCTGCTGTGGATGTCAATGTATTGCTAACAGCCACACTACCATATGATCCAGTGCAGTGCACTTTTGAAAAGTAGTGCTTGCATTACTTTTGGTGTGATTCAGTGCAAACATTGCACCGCATGAAATGGCACAGGAATGCACACCACATTCCTGTGTAATTTCAGGTGTGAACTGGCCCTTAAAGTGGAACATAACAGTTTGATAGCAATTAATGCTCTTTAACAAAATATCATACATTCCACATTCATAATTATGCTACAAAAATTAGCATGTGCTGTAACTTATCTCCAGCATTGTTCCTGTTTCTTTTTGCTGCAGGCTGTCATTTTGTTGAGAACCAAAGCAGTATCAAGATAAGGGGTCAGGCTCAAATACCAGAAGAGAGGTTCCCAACGTCCAGCAGGATAAGTACACAAGCAGTTCCCCCTGGCAGATGACATGGGCTCATCTGATTCATGGGGTCTAAGCACTAACCAGTATTCATTAGAGCTCCTGATGGTGGAGATGGATCTTGTTGCATGTTAGTACCAGGTTGTGGTCCTCAGTATTGCCCGACCATGAGGAGAGCCACCTAGGGTCCAGTAGCAGATATAGCAGGTAGGGTCAAGCAGAAGGGTGGTCAGTAAACAAACCAAAGGCCAGTAACAAGTAAGTGGAAGCGTAAGATGATGCATGTTCAAATCCGGATGCATGTTCAAGTCCGGACTCTAATAAGCAGTCACTTCCTTATTGAAAAATTCCCCCCTGATTTTGGTCTCAAAAACAATATGTCACTTTCTTTTCTGACTAACGTTCCAGTTTAAGAACATTTTTCAAATAAGTATATATCTGAATGTCAAAAATAACAATTGCTTGTATTACAATTACAATACCGATGCCATATAATGAAAGTGTATCATGTTGCCATAGATTTCCTTTATTAACCACTTGTCGACCAGTCGTCGTTATTATATGGCAGCAGGTCGGCTCTCCTGCGAATCGCCATAGCTGTATAGCAGTTTGCGCAGTCGCGGTTGCAGGGCTGCGTGAGCAGCGAGCCCGCGGGTCAGGTGGACTCAATGTCCACCAGCGATTGCCTAGTATAGAGGCAAAACGGGGATCTGCCTATGTAAACAAGGCGGATCCACGTTCTGAGAGGAGACATGACAGAGATCTACTGTTCCCAGTCATCAGGAACAGTGATATCTGTCATGTCCCTGCCAGCCCATCCCCCCTACAGTTAGAACACACCTAGGGAACACAATTAACCCCTTTAACGTCCCCTAGTGTTTAACCCCTTCTCCGCCAGTGTCATTTTTACATTGATCAGAGCATTTTTATAGCACTGATCAATGTAATAATGCCACTGGTTCCCAAAAAGTGTCATTTGGGGTCAGATTTGTCCACCGCAATGTCGCAGTTCAGCTAAAAATCGCAGATCGCCATCATTACTAGTAAAAACAATAAAAGTCCCTAATTCTATCCTATAGTTTGTAGACAAGATAACTTTTGCTCAACCCAATCAATATACGCCTATTGCAAGTTTTTTTTTACCAAAAATATGTAGAAGAATATATTTCGGCCTAAACTGATGAATACATTTTTTTTTTTTTTTTTTTGGATATGTATTATAGCAAAAAGTAAAAGAAATGTTTTTCTTTTTTCAAAATTGTCGCTATTTGTTTGTTTATAGCGCAAAAAATGAAAAATGCAGAAGTGATCAAATACCACCAAAAGAAAGCTCTATTTGTGGGAAAAAAAGGATGTCAATTTTGTTTGGGTACAGCGTTGCATGACCACGCAATTGTCAGTTAAAATGACGCAGTGCTATATCGCAAAAAATGGCCTGGTTATTAAGGGGACAAATCCTTCCGGGGCTGAAGTAGTTAAGCAAATGCAATGGCTTAGTTAAATTTACATATACATAATTAGTATGGTTAAGGAGTAGGTATGATGTTTGTGTTTGATCTGCATGTTTTTTATTTTTGAATGAGAATGTGAACGTAAATGAAATGGCCAAATTTGAATTGTTCATCTGCACAAGCTTCTGGCTGCCACTGCAGCAGGAAGCCATTGCTATCGCCACTAGAGACAAAAGACAATTTCCCACTGTGCTGATTGCATTCTAGCAACCAAGGATGCTGTGTGGAGTCAGTCATCTGCATTCTAGCAACTGATAATGTCATTGGTTGCTAGGATGTCGGCAGCTACATATTCACCAACAACTAAAGATGCTGAGAAAAACAAACAAATAAAATGATATGGGGTTCCCCTCAAAATATATACCAGACCCTCATCCAAGATATGTTTCTGAAATGGATTTTAAGTGGGTACCCCACAAAAAAAAAATAAAAAAGTGTGGGGCCTCCAAAAAATCCATAGCAGTACTTTATCTAAGCATGCAGGTTGACCGGCCAGAACCATATCAGGCAACATGCCCTCACTATGGGAAGGGAGCCTTAATTAGTCTCATTTTAGTGCATGGTTACAGGTGGGTGGACCTAGGAAGGGCTGCAGCGTGCTTTGTCTGGCTCCAATAAAGTTGTATGTGATCTTACATCATCTATGTGCAACTTCCTGCAATCCTCCAAGCATGTTATTTAAAGAAATTGTGTATTTTTATATTGACCTTCAGGCTGGGCTCACACCTATGCAAATTGAATGTGGGTTTCCCTGCATCCAATTCGCATAGCAGGAGATTTTGACCAGCTCTCTATGGAGCCGGTTCACACATCTCTGCAGCGGCTCCGGTGCGAATTGCACAGGAGCCCTGTATGTCTTTTGGTCCATTTGAAACCGTGAATAAAGACTCACCGGACTCCTGCTGTGAATCGGAGCGTGCTGACATGTGAACCGAGCCTCAAGCCTTATTAAAAGACCTCCCTGATGAACTGCATTATTAATTTATTTTTGCATCAGTACCTATCTTGCATGGCAGTGCCCAGCTATCTATTCCCTTTATTACCAACAGTTTACAAACTGACCTTGAAATACAGTAAATATGAGATTTCTTGTAGACTTTTGAGATATGAGACTCTTGTAGACTTCAATGGAGTTGGGGCACTATTTTAAAGATTTTTGCATATTTTATAAAGTGTTCGACAAACATTCATGGAACTGAATTTGCTTGTATCACTCATCAACAGTCAAGAGCGCCAAAGCATTGAATCTGACTATAATAAAGGTATATATTTAGACTCAAGCCTAATAGCAATGCTAACTAGTCTTGTTATTTTTCTCAGTAATGAAATAGGTTTTCTTGAGGGATTGAGAAAGAGTGTGTAATAGTATTATGGTGTCAATATTTATTGATGATACCATGAGGTCCATGTTAAAGGGTGGCAAGCAAGTCAGGGACAGGTACATACACAATGGCTTTTTAGCCAGTAGTCATTTTGAGAGAGGTCAGCCACCCACTGGAAATAAGAGGGACATGTCTAATTTAGGTGCTCTATTTAGGATGAGACTCACCAGGAAGTCTATTAGTGGCAGTAGGGCTGACATTTTTTTCCTCCCTTTTTTAACGCTGTTTTTCAACTGATGATAATATATGCAAGCACTCTGACCCAGATAAGCAACACTCCTCATTAAATTCTTCTTCACAATAGTCTATAGCAGCAGTTACCCTTCTTCCAGGGGTTCATCATCCAACATCCTTTGGTATTCAATGTTTCATCGAGGACTCAAATGACAGGAAGGGAAGTCTGACAAGGGAAAGAGAAGCTTGCCTTATAGCACATTAAGTGGGGAAGAGGGTTATCATGGAGCTATGCTGAGTAGGGCCAAACATAGTCTTTAACCTTGTTATAAGTCTATGGGGAGGTTCGGCGGTAGTAATTACACAGACACAGTTTGTAGAGAACAGAACTTGTATTAATGCAGAATCCAATAATTCACGATAAACCCAATAGGAAGGCACCCAACCAGGAACATGCACAGCAATATCAGCAAGACAAAAGCACAAGCGCCTCTAAGTGTAAAACGGTTAAAATTACTCACAAGCATGAGAGTGTATTAGGCATTGCAGTGTAAGTCACTGCGCACTGTTATGGGAGCCACGCCGTCGGGGGTGAAGTAGATGGTTTGCCTGGGACCAAGCCTGGGTGCTGGTGACTTTTTTTTACAACATCCTGTCAGCTTTCCACCCACCTCATCACTGAATGCCCTTGACTCTTTAGAAAAATTGAAAATCTTATAGAGTCAGCCAACCAACACTGGTGTGACAAGTTTTTCTTGTCCCACTATGTATCTTGTAAAATCTCACCACGAAGTCTCAGAATATTAAAAACTTGTCCCTTTCTGTCCGATGACTGAGCCCTAGAGTGGTCACAATTGTCAGAAATTTGCAAAGAGTAGTGGATGCAAATTATTATCCAGCAATGGGACATCAAGCACACACAGTGTATTGATGCAATTAACCAACATATCCTCTGTTTCCAGCAGCTCACTACCCACCTTCCAGACCAATGGTTCTCTATCCTAAAGAGATGTAACAAGAAAAAAGAGGACTTACTACTTAAGACTAAACTAGGTAAAGTCCACAGAGACCTGGATGATTATAAACCCCAGAGAGTTTTTAATTGGAAAAAGCCCCCACCAATCCCCTCGTTACTATCCATCCAGGCTAGCCCCCTTAGCTCTGCCACCCACACTACCTTACCTAGATGGGTTCCTAATGACAATAATAATAATAAAAACAACAGAAATAAAAACCATCCTAAAAACAATCCCAAAAATAATCCTAAAAATAAACCCAACCATAATTCCACCAAAATCAATGGGTCCTCCTTCTTCTCCAATACTAGTGCAGGTAGCACTGAACACATATCTCTTCAGCACTTCTCTGACAGGGCTCCTCTTAATCCCAATACAAACCCCACTAGCATTGCCAAACACATCAAATCTTCTAAAGGCACAAAACCAGTGACAACCCAGGGCCATTAGTAAAATAATCACACTCTACTCAATCCACTGGAGATACCCACACCAGTAGTTGATACTCCAATATCCAATTCCAACTTATGCCCTGAATCAGGCTCAGCCTCTTCATCCCCATGCAGTAGGGACATACCATCTACTTCCATCTTGGCTGTTAGCCCAAGCCAAACAGAGCAGGAAGGTTCTAACTTTCCATTTGTACCCACCACTTCAAGTCAAGGTAATTTTTTAGTGTTACCTCCCTCGCAGAAAAGCCTAATACCACAGGTCAAAAGAAAGTTTGACGTAGAGAAAAGCGAGGGGGCAAACATAGAACACCATAAAAATCTTTAATTTATCTTCTCATCAACTCACACTTCTGAAATTTAACTACTACACCAGGGTCTCAATTCTGCCCCACCCAATTAATTTAACATCTTCAAAGATCTTATTGCATTTGTTCAAAACTTCACGCTCAAACGCCATTTCTCCATACAATCCACCAAAAATCCCTCTGTGCCCTCATATGTGTCAGATTCCACTGACACATCAATCACCACCTTGGACACAAAAGGTTTTAAACTTTTGGAAGAGCTCATTCTAAGTTAGGATGATGACTTGGCGTGGTTTACTCAACATCCCTTTACCTCTCCCCCCATCAAACATACCAGTTTCAAGCCGAAATCAGTATTTAATCCTGTACGTCATAAAGGCTCTTACCTTCAGACATTTTATCAGGTAGTGCATTTTGAATTAATTAACGTGTTCACACAGCCCTGGGAATCGTCCCACGCCTCCAAATCTGTCCCCCCATGAAAAGCAGGCTCTCCAGAATCTCACCCAAGATACCAACCTCATCATAAAGTCAGCAGATAAGGGGGTAGGGGTAGCCATACAAGAGAAAGAAACTTATCTTCAAGAAGTCCACAGACTTCTCTCTGACCGTACCACTTACAAAAACCTGTCAGATCCCCTACCTGACTTTGTTAAAGAAGCAGCCCCGATCGTCTTACAGGCCAAGTCAGAAGGGATAATCAACAAACAAGAGTTCGCCTTTTTCAATAGAGATTTTTTCTCTGCCCCTTACTTCTACCACGTACCCAAAATTCACAAACACAGTAAAACTCTCCATAGTTGCTGCCATGGACAGTATCACCAGGGCTTTTTCACAAGATAGTTCCTTCAACCACTTGCTCAAAACCTCCCTGCATACATTCAATATGGCGTCCATCTCCTTGATCAGCTCCAACATTATCAGTGGCAACCCACATACGAATGGGCATCGCATGATGTCAACTCGCTATATACATCCATTCCCCACAACATAGGTCTATCAGCAGTATCACACTTCTTAGCAGAGGACCCACTCATCAATTCTGAACAAGCACAGTTCATTCTGGATGCAACCCAGTTTGTTTAGCCCACAATTATTTTGAATTTGATGATGAAAAATTCCTACAGCTAGTTGTCACAGCTATGGGAGCAAACTTTACCCCACTCTATGCCAATTTCACTATGGGTCTTTGGGAAGCCAATCACATCTGGCAACACAACCCATATACCTCCCATATCATATTCTATGGGAGGTATATAGATGACATCATTGTCATCTGGGATGGGGCCAAAGAACCCTTACACAACTTTATGGCCCACTGTAACAATAACAACTATGGATTGCCCTTCACTTTTGTGCAGGACCCCGAACAGATAGCATTTCTAGATTTACAGCTGTACCACAGGGAATGGGCGAATCCTGGCTAAAAATTACAATAAACCCACAACTGGTAACTCTTTTCTGCCATTTAAGAGTTCCCATCACACGAGATGGGTCTCAAATATTCCTAAGAGCCAATTTTGCAGACTACGCAGAAACTGCACCACAGATGCAGATTACCAAGAACAAAGCTCCTTGCTCACCAATACATTTCTAGCAGCGGCGGCTGGTGTGGGAGGGGCGCTGGGGCGCCGCCTCCCCGCCGGCAAAAGACGAAAGAAAAAAAAAAGTCAACCCCGCCCACCTACAGGTGGCGCCGGTACATTGACTTTCTTTTTTTTTTTTCGGCTCCTTGGCTGTCACATGACAGCCAAGTAAGTGAGCCTATTGGTCAGCCATTCAAGCCTATGCATGTGCGCTTGTTCCTGCGGCCATGCATAGGCTGATTGGCTGCCCTGAGCCTCCGCTCAGGGTGATTGGATGAGGGGCCGGGGGCGGGTCACTGTGGCAGCGGAGGTGACTTCCGCTCCCACAGAGACCATGACCGCCCGGGGATGACGAGGGGGGGACAGCCGCTCTCCGTGTGCCGAATCTCTGCAGACCCAGCGCGCTCTCGCATGCCGAATCTCTGCAACATCCTGCCTGCTGGATGGGGTAAG
>BLSH010490272.1:1275114-1291052 GCA_018402905.1 Glandirana rugosa
TGTTACTTATGAATAATATATTATTGTAGGTTGTGAATGTCTCGACGTTTTACCAAAAATTTACGCTTAAGGGTAGTAGGTCTCGTAAAAAATTTTAATAAGTTGTCACGTTACATTTTTCCGGCGTACTCGAACGAGGCACCAGTAGGGCTGGTCGGTGGGTCCCAGTTCGCGAGGTGGTACCAATACCCTCAAACGTTCTCCGGTGTGAGTTAGGAGGGACCACGTCTCCCCCCTCTAACGTTAAATGAGAGGATACTCCCCATCTTTTATATATATATCATTTAATTAGTAAATTGCAATCTCCCCCCTCTGCACCAGGGAGGATTGAGTGTGGCCTCTTGCAAACTCCCATAACCATGGTGGAGCGCTTGACCCTGGGTGGCTGGTCGGGATGACCACGGAGCAAGCTCATGCGGCCTTTTTACATTGCACTGTTGAATAATTTTAAAAAATGCTCTGGATGATGGGAATTCGCATTTAAAAACCATTTTGCAGCTCTGTAAGTGTTGGATGTTATTATATAATAAGTATTCATTGTACTTTGTATGACTCTAAATTTCACATATTTTCTAATATCGCAGAAGGGGTAATGCCCCCAATCCCCCTGAGGAAGGCCTAGACAATGTTGAAGGGCCGAAACGCGTAGGGGACCTCATGTGGCTCATAGCTGCACAGTTTGTCATTTCCCTCCTTTTATGTTGCAAGTGTTTGTTTGTAATGCATGTCCCATTGATGTACAACCAGAGCTCCTTTTTATGCATTTTTCACATAGTTTTTTCATGATCTAATGTTAAGCGGAAAATAATAAAAAATTGTAAGATTTTCAACAAAATCGTTTGGACTTGCTTATATATTATATATTTTTTTACTGCCACTAAACCCTTAATGGGGAAAATTTCTCTAGATGTATTCTATAACATAAAGGGGATGGCAGAAATCTTGGGTCTCTGATAAGCACCTACCTTCTTCTTGAAACCTCTCTATTTAACATGCCAACATGTTCCACATGGCCTCAAACAGTTTACCGTCAAGGGCAGGACTTACAATTGCTCTAGCGAGTATGTTGTCTATTGTCTATCCTGTCCTATTCTATGTAGGCAGAACTATTAGAACATTAAGGAAGAGGTTTGGTAAGCACCGGAGGTTTGTGGATGCTGGCAATGACAAACAATGTCCCCCACCACTTCTTGGAACACCATGACCACTGCTCGGAAGGACTTAACCAGTTCCACACTGCCTACCGTCTATTTACGGTGGCAGTGTGGACGCTGGCCGCGAATCGCCATAAAAAGGCGACTATCTGCGAATGGCCGCTAGGGGGAGCACCCGCCACACTCCTGAGGAGTGTGCCCGCGGCTCGGGCAGACCCGATGTCCGCCAGAGAGCCGCGATGAGCGGCCACAGGCAAAGAGCGGGGAACCGCCAATGTAAACATGGCGGTTCCCCGCTCTGTTAGTGGGGGCATGGGAGATCTACTGATCCCTGTCACTGGGATCAGTTAGATCTCTCATGCCCATGTAACCCAACCCCCCCACAGTAAGAACACACCCAGGGAACATAGTTAACCCCTAGATCTCCCCCTGCAGGTTAACCCCTTCACTGCCAATGACATTTATACAGTAATCAGTGGACATTTAAATTTCTGATCGCTGTATAAATGTCATTGGTCCCAAAAAAGTGTAAAAAATGTCCGACATGTCCGCTGCAATATCACAGTGCCGCTAAAAATTGCAGATCGCAGCCATTACTAGTAAAAAATAAAAAAACATAAAAACCACAGAAATTAATTCTCACCATCCGTAAACGCGGTCACTTTTGCGCAAACCAATCAATAAACACCGATTGCATTTTTTTTTATCACAAATATGAGGAAGAATATAAATCGGCCAAAACTGGTGAAAAAAAATGTTGTTTTTTTATATTTTTTTTTTTGGATTTGAATTTTAGCAAAAAGTAAGAAATCTGGGTTTTTTTGCAAAATGGTCGATCTTCTTTATTTATAGCGGTGATCAGAAATGATGCAGTGGTGATCAAATACCACCAAAAGAAAGCTATATTTGTGGGAAAAAAAGGACGCAAATTTCGTTTGGGTACAGCGCCGCACGACCGTGCAATTGTCAGTAAAAGCGATGCAGTGCTGAATCGCAAAAACTGCTCTGGTCCTAACCTGGGAAATTCTTCTGGGGCTGAAGTGGTTCAGGACTTGTGGGTCATTGAATTGATCCTCGGGTTCTTCCCACAGGTGGAGCGATTCAAGCATCTCCGCAAACAAGAGACCGATTGGATATTTAAGCTTGATCTCCTCACGCCTGGAGGGTTGAATGAGGAGATTGAGACCAATACTTTGTTGTAATTAGTTCACTTTGTTGCAATTGGTCTCCTACTGTGCCACACACCAATGGTATGATACCCCATGCCCAACCCCTTCCTCAGTCCCCTGTGCATAGCCCCTATACACACATGTTATATGTATACTCATTTTATATTATAAAAAAAATATATAATTTTTAATCGATAATTATTATTATCATGTTTCATCAGAGACGTGACTCTTGGCCATTAGCTTTATGCTATTTAAATTATTTTATGTATTATCCATACATTAGTTGTCGCTATACTGATACGCATGTGTTTCCATTCAGGTATCCACACATAGTGCCCGGGGCTCTTAAGGTCTTCCATAATAGCCCTCAGTATTGCTTACAATTGGTTTTGGAATACAGCTAAAACACCATAATATCTTAGTTCCGCTTGCAGGGTGATAAGTATTGTCTATGAATATGCACAATGCAGTTTTGTCATTTCCAGTTTATTTTGCTATTTCGGAGACTTATGGCTCCATTTGTCAACATTAGCCAATTAGAGATCGTACAGCTGATGATGCAGCGCTCCTTTGCGCTATTGCGTCATCGGTTGCTGCCACTAAATAGCCCACATCCAATATGGTGATTCCACGGCCTGAAGAAGGAGCGCATGCTCGGACAACATGTTGCCGTTCGCCACCACGTTATTTCTGGGAAGTAACGTCAGCTGTACCCACCTCTCCGTGACAGGAATCAGGAAGCGTTGGGAACCACCAGTGTTCACTGATCCAGCATCCAGGCTTGGTTCCAGGCAAACCATCTACTTCACCCCGGGCGGCGCGGCTCCCATAACAGTGTACAGTGACTTACACTGCAATGCCTAATACACTCTCATGCTTGTGAGTAATTTTAACCATTTTACTTAATAAACTACTTATACAGCTACACTTAGAGGCGCTTGTGCTTTTGTCTTCTCTATCTCTCCAGAGGTCCCTTCTCATCTCCTTCAGACCTGCCCAGTGAAGCTGCACATAGGACTATACCTAGAACTATTTTTACCACCCTATTTTTTTTTTTTACACAAAAGACTGCTGTATAGACTGTTTTTTTAGAGCTTATGATACAAGCCTCCGTGTCTACCTTATTCTATATATTCTCTCCTGTATTTAAAACTAGATATTCAAAGTGTTCATTTAACACTGATTTAAGCCTGATGCCTTAATTAGGGCTTTAAATAGGCTCTACCTGACCCAAGATGGCTGCTAGAATCACATGGGGTGGCAGCATCCAATCAGATTCCCCAGTGACCCAGGAAACCATGTTCCTCTTGACTTTCTCTCCCCTGCAATGCCGCTGTGGTTGAGCACCACCTGCAGTGGAGAAAGTAAACTGCATCTGCCTACAGGTCTTCTAACTTCAGTAGCATACTTGACCAAGTAAATATCTCTTCCCCGGCTGCTGGAGCAGAAAAACATATTGTTCCCAAATCACCCTTATGCTCACAGTCCTAACGCTAGCTTGGCTAAATGTATGGCTGTCCAGCTAATTCCCTTTCAGCTCGTGAAGTTGACTTCCTTCTGTAACTTTGGCGCCTATGCTGCACCACAATGGAAAATACCCTATTTCTATTTTTATGCCCAGAAGGTTATCCCTACACTCCACCAGTACAAGCAATGTAATGTTTTCATGTCCTTGGGCCATCATGGTCAGTGGTAAGGTGTAAATGACCCCAGATATGTGGTCCAGCAAGCATGGGCAGGGGTGCTTCATCTCTTTTACAGTGCCTGGATTAATAGGATAGGGTGTGGTGCTGCCCTATCTCCATAAGCTTTGTGATGGAAACAGAGCAGTCTCCTCCTCTTCAATGGTCTCATCTGGAGACTTCTCTGCACCACCATTCACCCAACCCAAGCACCCCAGAGCCTATGCAATGTCCCAGGCAAAATATTGAAATGTGTTTTGCAGCTTGTATGCCTGGAAGAGAATCATACTGGGACAGATGTTCAGGAAGCTCTTTTGGGATAGACTGGCAGGTGGCTTCACACCATCTTGTGCCAGGCAAGGTCACGTATGACAGTGGCACTAACTTTCTGTCAATCCTTCATTAGGGTAGGCTCACACACATGCCTTGCCTGACACATTTTCTGAATCTGGTGATACAGCAGTTCCTTGTTAGTAATCCTGCCTTTCAGAATATCCTGCAGCAAGCCAGAAAAGTGTATGGCCACTTTAGGGTGTCAAATAGAGATAAAAAAGTGGCGCTAAATACCCTTGGCTATGGAGACCAGAGGCTTAACCGGTCTCAACATGTGATGAATACATGAAAAATTGTGTCTACTTAGCCCAAATAGACTAAAACATCAGTAAATCAAGAAAAGTGGTGACTTCGTGAGTGTTATTAACCACTTGCCGACCGCCGATCGGCATCTGACGGCGGCAAAGTGGCTCGTTCCCGCAAATCGCCGTCATACGACGGCGGCTGCGGGAACGAGTTTAGTGAGCGCGCGCGCGCCGCCGGAGGCGCGCCCGCACGCTCACTGTGTTCGGGGAGGGCCAGGGAGCGGGTGCGGTGGCTTCGATTTCCGCCGGCTACCCGCGATGGCCCCCCCCGGAGCGAAGGAGCGGAGGTCCGTGTATGTAAACACGGACCTCCGCTCTGTGTGAGGGGGAAGGGCTGTGATCACAGCCTTCCTGTACGTGAAGGCTGTGACCACTTCCCTTCCCCAGATAGTGCAGTCCCCCTACAGTTAGAACACGCCCAGGGAACATAGTTAACCCTTAGAGCGCCCCCTGCAGGTTAACCCCTTCACTGCCAATGGCATTTACACAGTAATCAGTGCATTTTTATAGCACTGATCGCTGTATAAATGCCAATGGTCCCAAAAAAGTGTCAAAATGGTCCGACATGTCCGCTGAAATATCGCAGTACCGCAAAAAATCGCAGATCGCCGCCATTACTAATAAAAAATAAAAAATAAATAAAAACCCCAAAAATGAATTCTCATCATCCGTAAACGCGACCACTTTTGCGCTAACCAATCAATAAACGCTGATTGCGATTTTTTTTTATCGCAAATATGAGGAAGAATATAAATCGGCCAAAAACGGTGAAAAAAAATGTTTTTTTATATTTTTTTTTGGATTTGTATTTTAGCAAAAAGTAAGAAATTTGAGTTTTTTTTGCAAAATTGTCGCTCTTCTTTTGTTTATAGCGGCGATCAGAAATGACGCAGCGGTGATCAAATACCACCAAAAGAAAGCTCTATTTGTGGGAAAAAAAGGACGCAAATTTTGTTTGGGTACAACGCCGCACGACTGCGCAATTGTCAGTTAAAGCGACGCAGCGCCGAATCGCAAAAAGGGCTCCGGTCCTAAAGCTGGAAATCCTTCCGGGGCTGAAGTGGTTAAGAACCTATGAAAACCATGACAAAATGGTTGTATTAAAAAAGTGACAGTGGGTAACAAAATATTGAATTATGTGGAGAGAAATAAGGAACTCTCAAGAAATGTACTCCAAAGGAGTGCATATGTATCAATACAGTCCAAACAAATATATAAATATGCAGATATCTTTTCAATCCACAAACGGAAGAAATCAAGGCTTACCAGATGATGGATATATTCAAGCCTGAATATAGAAAGGGGAGGTTCGTCCTTCTCCAGACTGGGCCCGTCACACAATCCTGGGGGGTCCACGGATCTTCACGGGGTGGAAGTGCGTCCCACGGTCATATACGGTATGTCTAGCCGATTATGTGCTCATCCTGACACACTTGTCCCAAGGAGTGTGGCTCCAAATATCGATATAAATAAATAAAAAAGGAGGGGACTCTCCGTAGTGTGAATACCCTCTATCACAGGGAGTATCTGGCAGCTTCAGAGCCCTGGACACTTTAGAGTGTCAAGCTGCCCAAACAGATTGTATACAGGAGTGATAGGACATACACTATAAAAAGTGTAGAGTGTACATAAATGTCTATGCTTAACAGAAAAAAATTCATAGAGTCCAATTAGAGCATTTAGAATAACTTTAAGGTGATATCAATGCACCAGATGCAGCACCTCTGAAGAGACTGATGTATCTCTAGGCGAAAAGAGAACAGTACTGAGTAATCTGAGTGTAGTGTATTAACGTATCTATTGTGGTGAAATTCAAATGGCAACTCACATTGAGACAGTTAAAATCAGGCTCATTACAATGTGATGAGCCTGACTTAAACTGTCGTAATGTGAGTTGCCATTTGTCTTTTCACTATAATTAAAATGTTAATATACTACACTCAGATAGAGCCCTGCTGTTCTTCTTATCTGCCCACACAGATTGTACTTAATTTGCTGCTTACCCAACTATAAAATTTGGCCCTTCTCACACATCCTCGCCCCATATTTAGCCAGATTCTTCAATGCTATTAGACAGGGGATGCCTTGAGAGAAATCCCTTAATGCGGCCTTCATTTCCGTAATTCCCAAACTGGGTAAGGACCCTAGTGTGGTAAGTAACTATAGGCCCATACCGCTGATAACTAATGACTTGAAAATTCTAACGAAAGTGCTAGCCGACCACCTGTCTACCTTTATTGGACGCTACATCCATAAAGATCAGTTAGGCTTTATACCGGGAATACAGGGACCAGACCAAATACGTAGGGCAATAGATCATCTCGCTGTTAAAGGTGAATTGGGAGGGAGGTCCCCCACCAGAAGGGTTCCTGCTCTCCCTTGACCTTCATAAAGCATTTGACACGGTACACTGGCAATATATATTTGACATTATTCGCAGATGGAACTTCGGGGAATATTTCACTAATATCCTTCGTGCCCTCTATTCGCTCCTGGAGGCCCAAGTCCACCTTCAGGGACATCTCTCTGAACCCTTTGGGATTAGGAGGGGTACTAGGCAGGGTTGTCTGCTCTCCCCTATCATTTTTGTGATTGCAGTAGAGACCTTGGCAGCGGCTATCAGGGAGAGTCTCGACATACATGGTATACAACGCTGCCCAACTTCCCATAAATGCGCCCTCTTCGCAGATGACATACTCCTCTTTCTATCATCACCCTTGGTCTCCTTCCCGAGTGTCTGCCGGCTCCTGGACGATTTTAGCAAAATATCGGGTCTTAAAGTCAACTATGAAAAATCCCAAGCTCTGAATATAAATCATCTGGAAGCTGCCCTCTCCAAACTATCTGACAGCTTCCGATTCACCTGGAATAAATCGCAACTCCCTTACTTGGGGGTCTTCCTGACCCAAAAAATGTGAAATGCTTTACGGAGCCAATTTTCCTCCCCTGTACCAGAAACTTGAGAAGGACTTACAAAAATGGTCCTCCATAAATCTATCCTGGTTGGGTAAGATAAATATGGTGAAAATGACGCTCTTACCTTGGATCTTATATCTCTTCGGGTCTCTGCTCATCCCTGTGGCGAAATCTCATTTAGCCCGATTTCAAGCTAAAGTTATAAAATTCGTATGGGGGATGAAGGGACACCGCCTACCTAAGTCATCACTGTTCAGGACCAAGGACAGGGGGGGGATTAGGCCTTCCCAATCTAGAGTTGTATCTTAGGGCAACCCAAATCTCCCAACTTTCGGTTGTCTATTTCAAGGGGGAACTTCCAGATTGGGTCAGCATCAAACGGCTAGCAGTACCCAGGTACATACTAGACTTCCTTCTCTGGAGTAACCCCAAGGATAGGCCCCCGATACTCTCTCCCACACTCTCACACTCCTTTGCAATTTGGGACAGGTTGCGAGACCACCCTCACATCACATCTAAGATCAGACCCTTGAGACACATTTTCCATAATCCAGATTTTCCCCCGGCCTTGACATCAAAGCCTTCAGGTGGTGGCTAGACAAAAGGCTATACAGAATTGGTGACTATCTCAGACCTATAGGCCCAATCACCAAGGCCTATTGCATTAGTAAGCTCGATATGCCCCCCCTCTGAACATCCCCACTTTATTCAAATCCACAACTTCTTGCACAAACTCTGGTCGTCAACATTACAGGCTACGAACAATGGTGTGGTTAAGCCATGGAGAGGAGAGGGGGAATCTCGATAGTCTACAGGGCACTCTCCAAACCCCAGGTTAAAGCTAGCTATATGCTAGCATGGGAGTCTGATCTTAATCAACAGTGGTCGTTGGAAACCTGGCATAGGAACTTTTTCAGATCCTATAAAGGGATCTTAAATACTGCCCTGATTGAAGCAAATGTCAAAGTAATGTCCAGGTGGTACCTGACCCCCTCCAAACTCTCCCTTATGTATCGGGGTTGCTCTCCCCTGTGCTTCAGAGGCTGCGATGTTAGGGGAAGTATGCTGCACATATGGTGGGAGTGCCCCAAAATTAGGGGATTCTGGAACAAAACCTATGCTCTAATTAGCAAGATTTTCCAAATACGGGTCACGATGTCCTTACATCATGCTCTCCTCAACTTCCCTGTGGAGTCCGCCCCTAGGAACATGCAAGGTCTTATAATGTTCATTTTGCTGGGGGCAAAAATTACAATATTGAGGTCCTGGAAAAAACCTGCTGTCTCAATATCAATGGCTAAGAGGAAAATCTCCTGGATCATGGCCCAGGAGAAGATAGCCAGCATTATTTTGGACTCCTCTGGAAAATTTGAAGCAACTTGGGAACCGTGGGCCTCCTACATGAAGATCCCATTGCGTTCTTAAGCCTCCCTGCTTTGGGTAACCTCGGGATTTCTGCTAGTGGCCCTCATTCTTTCTTTCGCTCTCTCTGTTTTCTATTTCTACTCCTTTTCCCTTTGGCTCCTGCCTTTTTTCTTATGTTCCCCCTTGAGTAGGGGGTCTTATTTTTTGTGTTTTTGGCATCTTATAATCTTGGTATATAATTGCGTGACGTTGCTCCACGAGATGGACCCCCTCTCCCGGTACAGTGAGTTCCCAGACGAGGTACGGGAGGCGTGGCCCCTCTTCTAACTTTTGTATTGGTTAGCCCTGAGGACTGTAAGTTTGACATTGATGCCTGTTATTTTTTCTGGAAAGTTTTTCTTGCATTGTTTTTTCTGGATATAACTAAATTCAAACAAGGTATTTCTTGATGCAACGCTATATACTTATCTTATGTGTATTCACTTCAATAAAAATCTATTGAAAGTAAAAAAAATTTGGCCCTGGACTTCATCTAGACCGGCCCACTTTAATTTTGCAAACAAGCACAAAAACAGTATATAAACTATACAGAATTGCGCAAAAAAAAAAAAAGTAAAAAAATTCCACTATTGGGCATAGTACAGGGCATAGCCACACCAGTGCCCATTAATGCAGCCTCCCCAGTGCCCATTAATGCAGCCTCCCCAGTGCCCATTAATGCAGCCTCACCAGTGCCCATCAATGCAACCCGATCAGTGCCCATTAATGCAGCCTCACCATTGCCCATTAATTCAGCCACAACGGTGCCCACAAATGCAGTCACACCAGTGCCCATCAACGCAGCCTGATCAGTGCTCATCAGCACAGCCACACCAGTGCCCATTAATGCAGCCACGCCAGTGCCATTAATGCAGCCACGCCAGTGCCCATTAATGCAGCCTGATCAGTGCCCATTAATGCAGCCACACCAGTGCCCATTAATGCAACCTCACCAGTGCCCATTAATGCAGCTTCACCAGTGCCCATTAATGCAGCCTAATCAGTGCCCATTAATGCAGCCACATCAGTGCCCATTAATGCAGCCACACTAGTGCCCATTAATGCAGCCACACTAGTGCCCATTAATGCAGCCTGATCAGTGCCCATTAATGCAGCCACACCAGTGCCCATTAATGCAGCCGGATCAGTGCCCATTAATGAAGCTACACCAGTGCCCATTAATGCAGCCTCACCAGTGCCCATTGATGCAGCCACACCAGTGACCATTAATGCAGCCACACCATTGCCCATTAATGCAGCCTCATCAGTACCCATTAATGCAGCCTCACCAGTGCCCATTAATGCAGCCTCACCTGTGCCCATTAATGCAGCCTCACCTGTGCCCATTAATGCAGCCTGATCAATACCCATTAATGCAGCCTGATCAGTGCCCATTAATGCAGCCTGATCAGTGCCCATCAATGTTAGTCCCCACCCCCCCCCCAGTACCCGGTCTGGGCAGTTCTTCTACCTAGGACCAGGTGATTCCTCTGGAGCTGGGAGCCTGGGGGCGAGGTGAGCAGGCAGGGACTCCCATACCCTGTCCAGTAATAAACAAATTCCCCACTGTGCAGCTGTTTAAAAAGAAAACTTCTTTGGGCCCCCTGTGTTCAGCTGGGGCAGGGGACAGAGAGAGGACTATTTCATTACTTTTGGCTTTAGGTGGATTAATCCACCGCAGTGCTCCTGGCAGCTCTAGTGCAGTGCACTGCGGCAGTTTAATCCGCCAAAAGCCAAAAGTGAAGAAATATTCCGCTATCTGTCCCCTGGCCACCGCTGAACACAGGGGGCCTGGATAAGTTTTCTTTCTAAACAGCTGCATAGTGGGGGATTAGTTTATTGCTGGACAGGGTATGGGAATCCCCGCCCGCTCTACCTCTGCTCCGCTGCCACTCTAACCAGCCCATTGAGCCATCAGCCTACCGGGAAACTCCAGTACAGTCCTGTCTGAACCCAAAAGTGGCATAATGCATATTGCTTTTGGGCTTATGAATCACAGGGGATTGGGAAATGGATTTTCCCCAACCTCTTCCTGCTCTCAATGTTAAAATAGTTTTACCTGTGGTTTCGGGCTCCCTGGAGGAACAAGAGAGCTCAAGAACCACCATGGGTGTCAGTGGCAGTGTGTTATGCACCTTCAGAAGCCCTCTAAAAGTTATGAGGCAGTTTTAGAGCCACATGGATCACTTTTACCTGAAGGCCCATTGTCAGTTTAAAAAATCAATACCAAACATCCATAACACTAGCTGTGTGCTGTTATTTTGCACTGTAACCAAAAGTGACAAAGATGTACAAGATGGATGATGGCATAACATTTTCACTAATACAGTATCTCACAAAAGTGTGTACATTTTTGTAAATATTTTATTATATCTTTTCATGTGACAACACTGAAGAAATGACACTTTGCTACAATGTAAAGTAGTGAGTGTACATCTTGTATAACAGTGTAAATTTGCTGACCCTTCAAAATAACTCAATACACAGCCATTAATGTCTAATCTGCTGGTAACAAAAGTAAGTACACCACTAAGTGAAAATGCTCAAATTGGGCCCAAAGTGTCAATATTTTGTGTGTCCACCATTATTTTCCAGCACTGCCTTAACCATCTTGGGCATTGAGTTCACCAGAGCTTCACAGGTTGACACTGGAGTCTTCATCACGGACATCACGGAGCTGGTGGATGTTAGAGACCTTACGCTCCTCCACCTTCCATTTGAGGATGCCCCATAGATGCTCAATAGGGTTTAGCATGGAGACATGCTTGGCCAGTTTATCACCTTTACCCTCAGCTTCTTTAGCAAGGCAGTGGTCATCTTGCAGGTGTGTTTGGGGTGGTTATCATGTTGGAATACTGCCCTGCGGCCCATTCTCTGAAGGGAAGTGATCATGCTCTGCTTCAGTATGTCACAGTACATGTTGACATGCATGATTCCCTCAATCAACTGTTGCTTCCCAGTGCTGGCAGCACTCATGCAGCCCCTGACCATGACACTCTCACCACCATGCTTGACTGTAGGCAAGACACACTTGTCTCCGTACTCACTCCGTACTCTCACCTGGTTGCCACCACACACACTTAACACCATCTGAACCAAATACATTTATTTTGGTCTCATCAGACCACATGCCATGGTCCCAGTAATCCAAGTGCTTAGTCTGCTTGTCTTCAGCAACCATTTTTAGGCTTTCTTCGGCATCATCTTTAGATGAGGCTTCCTTCTGGGATGACAGCCATGCAGACCAATTTGATGTAGTGTGCGGTGTATAGTCTGAACACTGAAAGGCTGACCTTCAACCTCTGCAGCAATGCTGGCAGCATTCATATGTCTATTTCCCAAAGACAACCTCTGGATTTGATGCTGAGCATGTGCCCTCAACTTCTTTGGTCGACCATGGTGAGGCCTGTTCTGAGAGGAACCTGTCCTGGTAAACTGCTGTATGGTCGTGGCCACCGTGCTGCAGCTCAGTTTCAGGGTCTTGGGGATCTTCTTATAGCCTAGGCCATCTTTATGTAGAGCAACAATCCTTTTTTTCAGACCCTCAGAGAGTTCTGCCATGAGGTGCCATGTTGAACTTCCAGTGACCAGTATGAGAGAGTGAGAGGGATAACACCAAATTTAACACACCTGCTCCCGATTCACACCTGAGACCTTGTAACACTAACGAGTCACGTGACACCGGGGAGAGAAAATGGCTAATTGGGCCAAATTTGGACATTTTCACTTAGGGGTGTACTCACTTTTGTTGCCAGCGGGTTAGATATTAATGGCTGTGTGTTGAGTTATTTTGAGGGGACAGCAAATTTACACTGTTATACAAGCTGTAAACTGACTACTTTACATTGTAGCAAAGTGGCATTTATTCAGTGTTGTCACATGAAAAGATGTAATAAAATATTTACAAAAATGTGAGGGGTGTACTCACTTTTGTGAGATACTGTATTGGCAGTGTACAGGTTGATTGTTGCTAATGATTTAACTAGTTGTAGCATCAATATCCCCCTCTTTATTTTACCCTAGTTCAGTAGACATTCCAATTTCTATTCTATTTTATTAATTAAAATGCATTCATATAGAAAACCAGAGATTAATGATTTATGAAAATGAATATTGTTATGAGATCTGTATTTCAATTTTAGTAACGCTAAATTAACTGGTCATTGATGTCTAGTATCAAACATAAGATGATCTGTAACAGAGCTCTGCCCAGACCAGATGACTGCAAAAATGAATCATGTCAGGCCTGCATATTATACTTGCAAATTAACATTAGCATACCTTTGTGTGTAGATGTTGAAGTATAGTAGTATATCCAAGTGGCCTAAAGAAAAAAGTGAAAAAGAAAGGTCACTGGAAACCAATTCATTTGTAAAAAAAAAACAGTTACAATATGACCTTGTTATTTGATCTTGTAAAATACAGTATCTCACAAAAGTGAGTACACCCCTCACATTTTTGTAAATATTTTATTCTATCTTTTCATGTGACAGCACTGAAGAAATGACACTTTGCTACAAGGTGAAGTAGTGAGTGTACAGCTTGTATTACAGTGTGAATCCCTCAAAATAACTCAACACATAGCCATTAACCAGTTCAGATCCACGCTATAGCCAAAAGACCGCTACAGAGCGGCTCTGAAATACCCGGAGGATGTCTATGGACGTCCTCTTTTGTGTACGCTCCCTGTGCGCACTCGCAGCCTGTGGCGGCGCCCTCTCGCGGCCCGAGACCCGCCGATCACCATTAGCAGCTGCAGAACGGGGAACCGCCGATGTAAACATGGCGGTTCTCCGTTCTGTGAACGGGACATGACAGATCCACTGATCCCTGTCACTGGCATCAATTAGATCTGTTATGTCCCGACCAGCCCAGCCCCCACACAGTTAGAACACACCCAGGGAACACAGTTAACCGCTTCACTGTCCCCTTCCTTCAGGTTAACCCCTTCACTGCCAATGACATGTATACAGTAAACAGTGGACATTTACATTTCTGATCGCTGTATAAATGTCATTGGTTCCAAAAGTGTGTCAAAAATGTCTGACATGTCCGCTGCAATATCTCAGTCCCGATAAAAATCGCAGATCGGCGCCATTACTAGTAAACAAAAAAAAAATAGTAAAAACGCCATAAATCAATTCCCACAGTTTGTAGACGCGATTACTTTTGTGCAAACCAATCAAAATATGCTGATTGCGATTGTTTTTTTACCAAAAATATGTAGAAGAATATATATCGGCCAAAACTGATGAATAATTTTTTTTTATATTTTTTTTGGATATTTATTATAGCAAAAAAGTAAAAAAATATTGTTCTTTTTTCAAAATCGTCGCTCTTTGTCTGTTTATAGCACACAAAATAAAAACCCCAGAGGTGATCAAATACCACCAAAAGAAAGCTCTATTTGTCGGGAAAAAATTATAAAAATTTTGTTTGGGTACAGCGTCGCACGACTGCGCAATTGTCATTCAAAATGCGACAGCGCTGAAAGCCTAAAATTGGTCTGGGCAGGAGGGGGGGGTTTAAGTGCCCAGTAAGGAAGTGGTTAAGGTCTAAACTGCTGACAACGAAAGTGAGTACACCCTTAAGTGAAAATGTCCAAATTAGCCATTTTTTTCTCCCCGGTGTCATGTGACTTGTTAGTGTTGCAAGGTCTCAGGTGTGAATGGAGAGCAGGTGTTTTAAATTTGGTGTTATCACTCTCACTCTCTCTCACACTGGTCACTGGAAGTTCAACATGGCACCTCATCGCAAAGCACTCTCTGAGGATCTGAAAAAAAGAATTGTTGCTCTACATAAAGATGGCCTAGGTTATAAAAAGATTGTCAAGATCCTAAAACTGAGTTGCAGCATGGTGGCCAAGACCATACAGTGGTTTAACATGACAGGTTCCACTCAGAACAGACCTCGCCATGGTCGACAAAATAGGTTGAGTGCACTTGCTCAACGTCATATGCAGAGGTTGTCTTTGGAAAATAGATGTATGAGTGCTGCCAGCATTGCTGCAGAGGTTGAAGGGGTGGGGGGGGTCAGCCTGTCAGTGTTCAGACCATACTCCGCACACTGCATCAAATTGGTCTGCATGGCCGTCATCCCAGAAGGAAGCCTCTCCTGAAGATGATGCACAGTAAAGCACGCAAACAGTTTGCTGAAGACAAACAGGCTAAGGGCATGCATTACTGGAGCCATGCCCTGTGGTCTGATGAGACCAAGATAAACTTATTTGGTTCAGATGGTGTCAACCAGGCGAGGAGTACAAAGACAAGTGTGTCTTACCTACAGTGGTGGGAGTGTCATTGTCTGGGCCTGCATGAGTACTGCCGGCACTGGGTTACCGCATTTCATTGAGGGAACCATGAATGCCAACATGTACTGTGACATACTGAAGCAGAGCATGATCCCCTCACTTCAGAGACTGGGCTGCAAAGACGACCGCTGCCTTGCTAAAGAAGCCGAGGGTAAAGGCGATGGACTGGCCAAGCATGTCTCCAGACCTAAACCCTATTGAGCATCTGTGGGGCATCCTCAAACAGAAGGTGGAGGTCTCCAACATCCACCAGCTCCGTGATGTCATCATGGAGGAGTGGAAGAGGACTCCAGTGGCAACCTGTGAAGCTCTGGTGAACTCCATGCCCAAGAGGGTTTAGGCAGTGCTGGAAAATAATGGTGGCCACACAAAATATTGACACTTTAGGCCCAATTGGGACATTTTCACTAAGGGGTGTACTCACTTTTGTTGCCAGCGGTTTAGACATTAATGGCTGTGTGTTGAGTTATTTTGAGGGGACTGCAAATTTACATTGTTATACAAGCTGTACACTAACTACTTTACATTGTAGCAAAGTGTCATTTCTTCAGTGTTGTCACATGTAAACATATAGTAAAATATTTACAAAAATGTGAGGGGTGTACTCACGTTTATTAGATACTGTATATATGTATATTGACAAGATAAAGGAAAGAGACACA
>BLSH010490272.1:1291465-1311989 GCA_018402905.1 Glandirana rugosa
CTTAGAGACGTCTGAGTCGGGCGAAGAGGCGTACGACTTAGGTGGGGGCAGTTATGCAGCCAATAACATGGGTGGGGGCAGTTATGCAGCCAATAACACAGGTGGGGGCAGTTATGCAGCCAGTAACACAGGTGGGGGCAGTTATGCAGCCAGCAACACAGGTGGGGGCAGTTATGCAGCCAATAACACAGGTGGGGGCAGTTATGCAGCCAATAACACAGGTGGGGCAGTTATGCAGCCAATAACACAGGTGGGGCAGTTTGCAGCCAGTATCACAGGTGGGGTACATTGCAGAGACCCCCCCACACTTACCCCATCCAATAGGCAGGCAGGATTGTTGCAGAGATTCAGCATGCGGAGAAGCGGGCTGAGTCTGCAGAGATTCGGCATGCGGAGAAGTGAGTCCCCCCCTCATCGGTCACCAGGCGTTCATGGTCTCTGTGGGAGTGGGAGTCACGTCCGCTGCCACAGTGACCCGCTCCCGGCCACCGCATCCAATCAGCCTGTGTGTGTGCACCTGCTCAGCGCACACACATAGACTTTAATGGCTGACCAATAGGCTCACTACTTGGCTGTGATGTGAAAGCCAAGGAGCCGAAAAAAAAAAAGTCAATGTACCGGCGCCACCTGCAGGGGGGCGGGCTGACTTTTTTTCCTTTTTCTGCGGGGAGGCGGCGCCCAATCGCCCCTCATACACCAGCCACCACTGGTCTGTATGCATGCTGCCAAACTTCCATTTTTGTTTTGCCGACGTAGAAGCATGAGCAGTCGTATAAAAAAAGATATATAACTCCCATGGTTTTACTGTTGGCGAAATGTTGGGGTCTACAAAATATTGACAGTAGCAATATATGTGGAGGCTTTATATAGCTCCATACCCCGCGCCAAGGGGTTGTCCTGCATGCAACACATTTTGTCTCAAAATAGTCGATTTGATCGCAAACAAATCAGGTTTGTTCTCGATGCACTTGAGTTTGTGTTGAATCGCAATTTATTTTCTTTTAATGGCTCCCATTTCCTCCAGGTGCAGGGCGTAGCGATGGGGACTTGTTGTGCCCCATCCTACACAAATCTGCACCTGGGGGAATGGGAGCGCATGCGTCAATAATCAGAGGAAATGTTGCCCTACATGGCCAACATTATCCTCTATTATCACTACATTGACAACATTTTTATAGTATGGGATGGGCCCCCTGAGAGCCTAGAACCCTTTCTCCAATCTATTACAATAATATCTTTAATTTAAGTTTCACCATGACCCATGACCCAATCTTCATTACTTTTTTGGATGTACAGATACATAAGGGACTAGATGGGAGCCTTACTAGCAGTCTGTACTGGAAACCCACAGCAGGTAATTCCCTGCTGCATGCAGATAGTTTTCATACAAAACCCTTAATCAAATCAATACTGTACAGCCAGTATCTTAGAGTCAGGAGAAACTGCACAGATGTCACTATCTTCAAAAGAGAAGCTGAGAAATAGGCTGTTGGCACAAGGGTATTCACATACCTGTCTTAAAAAAATTACAAAAGAGCATGTGGAAGGACTAGACATGATTTGCTATACAATCCAGTTGGTTCGCTACAGTCCCTGAAGAAGCCATATAGGCACAACATGTTGGACATATACACGGACCTTCAAATGTTGTAACTGCTCCTATTTTTTACATCATTACTTCTAACTGTACAAATCAATTGCTCCTTGGGTTTTATATTACAATAAATCTCAGAGTCTGTCCTTTGGGATTTTTTATTGTTAAACCAATAAACTTTATATTTTACTTATTCTGGAATTTTTCAAATTTATTCCTGCACCGTGATAGTCCCATTTTTTTCCCCCCTTATTTCCCCCCTTTCCCATTTCCTTTTTCCTCCCCTTCTTTCCAGTCCCTATCCCTTCCCGCAGTTGCCAAATACGAAATCAGGGATGAGGTGCTAGCTGAAGTGGTGCCACCATGCTAAACTTTTCTGTCCAATCAATCACTTATTGGGATTTTTTTCTACCAAATACATAAAATTGGTGAAATTAGATTTTTTTACATCATTTTATTGGATGTCTTATAGCAGAAAGTAAAAAATATTGTTTTTTTTCAAAATTGTCGGTCTTTTTTTGTTTATAGCAGGCTCTAGGGAGGGGCCAGGGGTGGGGCTGAAGGAGGGGCCAAGGGTGGGGTCAGGAGTGGGGCTGAAGGGGGCCCCATCAGGTAGGCTGTACGGGGCCCCATGATTTCTATCATCGGCCCTGCCTGTGTCACAGCTTTTGATTGACAGCAGCAGGAGCCATTGGTTATCAATCTGTCCAATGAGGAGAGCGACAGCGGCTGGATGATAGAATGCATTAAGGTGAAAAACCTCAAGGCTTTACAACCACTCTAAATATATGGTAGAGAAAGAGTGTGACCCATCACTCCACTTTGATATATAATGGCTGGCCTCCATCCCTGGTACTGGTTTAGTGAAAGGAGAGGAGAAATTGGTACTTTGAATGAAGCCAGTCATTAAATAACACATAATATAATAGTGCTGCTGATTAGCAAAATACATGTCCATAATTTAATAATAGAAATGATTAAGTGTACATTACTCTTATATTAAAACCATGATATGTTATACTCATAATCCAATCATGTACAGAGACAATTAATATACACATATTTTCATTTAAAAAATACATAAATTGAAAGACAATAGACATAAAAAGCAGTACAGATTGATTTGGATGTCTTGGAATGTTCATCAAACACAAGCTGTGCCTTTAAATTGCATAATATGATTAAATTAATCTGAGCATCCTTTTATATAAACTTGATGCGTTTCATGGCGTACAGCCACTCATCAGGAGTATGATGCAAACAGAGTGTTCTAAAATAGATAATGAGCATATGAGTAAATGGTAACTCTATAAGCAAAAAACGCTAGCCTGGAAAAAAATGTTATTGTTGTAACTTACAAAGCAACCCATTGGTGGTGTATCCCGTATCCAGGGGAGAACGGGGGCCAGAGACAGATGCCTGACACGGGGCTGAGGTGGGAAACACCATCCCAAACGGATGGAGCAGTCAGGGAGAGCCAGACACACCACTGGACCATCTAGTGTATTGTGTAGACTCACGAAGACAGGATGCGGCTGCAAAAAAGGAGTGAATAAACTCCCCCTTTTTTTTAATATAAGAGTAATGTACACTTAACCATTTCTATTAATAAATTATGGACATGCATTTTGGTAATCAGCAGCACTATTATATTGTGTGTTATTTAATGACTGGCCTCATTCAAAGTCCCAATTTCTCCTCTCCTTGCACTCTAAATATATGCTATGGTATGTATAAATGTGCTTGTCAAACAAATTAACAAAACATATCAAGCATACAAGCATGGGTGTCCACAGAACTTTTTTCAGGGTGGGGAATCATTTTAAGGTCACCCATGCTCAGCCCCTTTTTGACAAAGTAATGAAGGGGAGGGGCTGAGCCATCATATAAAGCACAGGCATGCAAAGGTTTGAGAAACCTGATGTAAAAACTTAATAGAAGGATCAAGCTGCCATTGCCTGATTAGCAATTTCATATCTGTTTTTAACCCCTACACTCTCCCACCCCTAAGTCCGCCCCTAAAAACGCCCTCGTAAATTAACTCATGAAATGACACTCTTAAAGGTTCTATGCAGAATTAAGTTCCAAAAATAAATATTAACAACAACTTTAACAATATTCACATAAAGCATATCAGTGCCCATGAGTGCAGCCGATCAGTGCCCACCAGTAGGGATGGGATGTCAGGGGGCGGGTCGCTCAATTACACCACTGGGCGGCCCCGCCCTTCACTACAAATAAAACGTCAAACCAAAGAGAGCTCAGTTGGCGGGAGCCCTCCTATGGAGGAGGAGCAACTCTGGGTTTTTTTTTGTTTTTTTTCAGGTCCGTCGCTCGCCGTGATCGACGGTGGATTACAACGGGGGACACTTATTTTTATTTTTTAATAAAGGACTTGTCCCTAATTGTCTCCTGTGGTTTTTTTCTTTTTTGACACTTTTGGTGAAGTAGTAGGGGTAGATGTACCCTAATTCACATTGGGGGGTCGGGATCTGGGGGCCCCCTTATTAAAGGGGGCTTCCAGATACCGATAAGCCCCCCACCCACACACCCCCACAACCACAGCCCAGGGTTGTGGGGAAGAGGCTCTTGTCCCCATCAACCTGGGGACAAGGTGCTTTGGGGTGGGGTGCGCAGAGCCCCCCCGTCCCAAAGCACCCATACTCCCCATGTTGAGGTTATGTAGCCTGGTACGGTTCATGGGGGGGGCGCTCGCATACCCCCCCATCCTGGCCGGCCAGGTTGCATGCTCGGATTAGGGTCTGGATTTTAGTGGGGACCCCACGTCAATTTTTAAAAAATTTTGGCGTGGGGCCCGGTTTGGACTGGGGGGGGACCCCACGCAAATTATTTCATTGATTTTTATGTACAGGGTGGGCCATTTATATGGATACACCTTAATAAAATGGGAATGGTTGGTGATATTAACTTCCTGTTTGTGGCACATTAGTATATGTGAGGGGGGAAACTTTTCAAGATGGGTGGTGACCATGGCGGTCATTTTGAAGTCGGCCATTTTGACTCCAACTTTTGTTTTTTCAATAGGAAGAGGGTCATGTGACACATCAAACTTATTGGGAATTTCACAAGAAAAACAATGGTGTGCTTGGTTTTAACGTAACTTTATTCTTTCATTTATTTATTTACAAGTTTCTGACCACTTATAAAATGTGTTCAATGTGCTGCCCATTGTGTTGGATTGTCAGTGCGACCCTCTTCTCCCACTCTTCACACACTGATAGCAACACCGCAGGAGAAATGCTAGCACAGGCTTCCAGTATCCGTACGGTTTTATAAGTGGTTTTATAAGTGGTCAGAAACTTGTAAATAACTCATGAAAGAATAAAGTTATGTTAAAACCAAGCACACCATTGTTTTTCTTGTGAAATTCCCAATATGTTTGATGTGTCACATGACCCTCTTCCTATTGAAAAAACAAAAGTTGGATTCAAAATGGCCGACTTCAAAATGGCCGCCATGGTCACCACCCATCTTGAAAAGTTTCCCCCCTCACATATACTAATGTGCCACAAACAGAAAGTTAATATCACCAACCATTCCCATTTTATTAAGGTGTATCCATATAAATGGCCCACCCTGTATATCACAAGTATCAGCAGTTCTTTTTGATTTTATTACAATTTCACTTTTTAATATAAAAGTGCATGCAGGGCACTGGGCAAACCACTAGGGACAAAGGGGATGTGAAATGATTTGATACAGTAATGTAATCTTACAGATTACAGTGTACTGTACGTTTATTGTGTGTTTCACTATTTGAATTTCCCACCGGTCTCCGCCCCCGTGTGATGCGACGCTCGCAGGGAAAAGAGTCCGGCACACAGAGTGAATCGGACGGAAGACACAGCCCGCAGACACAGTGGGGGGACATCGCTGGATCCAGGGGACAAGGTGAGTACCATTGCCTGGATCCAGCGATGCAATCCCAAGCGTGGCTCGGGGTTACCTCTTTTGGTACAGAAAATTCACCCCAAGCCACACTCGGGAATACCGCCAGGGGGGTTAATTAGCCGCAGAACCTGTGTAATTAATGTGTATCCTGGATTTAGGCCCCTTTCACACATACGGACCGTTTGTCCGTTTTTCATCCATCCGTTGATGGATGAAAAACGGACATCAATGCATCTCTATGGAAAAACGGATGACAACTGATGATCATGTATTTGCATCCGTTTTCATCCGCTTCCTTCAGCATCCGTTTTTTTGAACGGATGAAAGTCCTATTTTGCATCCGTCAAAAAAACGGATCGGACGAAAAACGGATGTAAACTGACGAATGGTCAGTTTTTCATCCGTTTTTGCATTGGTAGTGAATGTAAAAAAAAACTGATGAAAAACTGATGACCACAGATAAAAAAACGGATGAAAAAAACTGATGAAAAACGGATGAACTGATGAACTGATAAGCTGATGAACTGATGAACGGTCCGTGTGTGTGAAAGGACCCTAAAGGGATGATGTGGCAACCCTAGTCTTAGTCCTAAGGCCCCTTTCACATGAGCAGAGCCTGTTTTGATGGGCTCCGCTGTTCAGTGGGATGCATCCGTTTATCCCCGCTGAGTCGGCAGATGATAGGAGAGTCTCTGCACTCTGTGCAGAGACTGACCTGTCACAGCTCCATTCTCCTCTATGGAGGATCGGATGAACATGGACTGTCTGTCCGTGTTCATCCGAACCGATCCGCCAGACGGATTGAGAATAGGGTTTCCATCCATCTGTTTTTGGCGGATCGGAGCGGATCGGGTGTCAGCGGACATGTCACTGCTGACATCCGTCGCTCCATAGAGGTCAATGGAGCGTCCGTTCGGGTCCGCCTGAAAAACTGACAGGTGGAACCGAACGATCCACTAGTGTGCAAGGGGCCTTAGGGTTAAATATTGCTTTGGACCACCCTTTGCAGCTATAACAGATTCAACTCTTCTGGGAAGGCTGTCCAAAAGGCTTATAAGTGTCTATGGGAATATTTGACCATTCTTCCAGAAGCGCATTTGTGAGGTCAAGCACCAGGGCCGCTAATAGAAATCATGCGGCCCCATACAGCCTACCTGATGGGGGCCCCTTCAGCCCTATCCCTTGCCCCTCCCCAGAGCCTGCTATAAACAAAAAAAGGCAGACAATTTAAAAAAAACAACAATTTTTTTAGTTTCTGCTATAAGATAAAATCATGTAAAAGAAAAAAAATAAATAAATCAAATTTCATCATCAATTTAGGCCAATATGTATTCTGTTACATGTTCTGGTAGAGAAAAAATCCCAATAAGCATTTATTGATTGGTTTGCGCAAAAGTTATAGCTTGCCATAATGTGTATGTCATGAAACTGGCAGAAGATACAGATACGTAGGCTCACACATGTGTTTTGTTACATGACAGAAGAATGAATTATTTTCTTAGGACCCCTCCTCCATGCCACAATGCTGCAGTACAATTAAAAAAAAAACTGTGGGCAAAAAAAAAAAAAAATTAAAAAAAGGCCCCTTTCACATGGATGTTCCGAAGAGCCCGTCTGTCCGTTTTTCAGGCAGACCTGATTGGACCATCTATTTTCCTCTATGGAGAAATGGATGTAAATGGACATGTGTCCATTTATGCCTGCCTGCATCCAGTCTGATCTGCTAAAAAACAGATGGATGGGGATCCCTCATACCCCATCTGTCTAATGGACTGGAGCTGGTGACAGTCAGATGTAAATGGACATGTGGTCGATTTACACCCAACCGCTGACAGAGGAAAGTGAGTTCTCTCCATGTCAGCTCTGCATAGTGGACACGGACTTGTCATCCAGGTGCTCAATAGGGATCAGTGGACAGATTTCCCACTGAGCAGGTGGATTTGAGCTGGAAGTCTGCCCATGTGAAAGAGGCCCATTAGTACATTACATCTAGAAGATGGACTACTGAGGTGCAGGAATGGACAGGGACTGTGTATCCTATATACAATCTATCAAGCAATAGAACCCCTCCTAGAGCAGGAACAGCTCAGAGCCTGCACATGTTAAGGAATGCTGGGGATGCCACATTCCATCCTCCAGTGCACAGCCACAGTTCTCCCTCCATGCAGTCAGTGATAGAGATGGGAAGGGGAGGCAGTCCAGCTAGTGTTGGAGACATTGCAGAGTTGGTGTACTGGCCTGGTCCTGGACACACACAAGGAGAAGAGGAGGGAGGGGAGCACTGTGGCACTTCAGTGTAAATTAGAAATATGTTTTTCTTTTTCTCTGCATGGACTGTTTGTGAAGCTAGACAGCACCCCCCTGCTGGCCGGGTCCGGTACAAAAGGGCCAGTTGTACCGGCTTATCAGCGGCCCTGTTAAGCACTGATGTGGACAAGAAAGCCTGGCTTGCAGTCTCCGCTCTTATTCATCCCAAAGGTGTTCTATCGGGTTCAAGTCAGGACTCTGTGCAGACCAGTCAAGTTGCTTCACCCCAAACTCACTCATCCATGTCTTTATGGACCTTGCTTTGTGCACTGGTGCGCAGTCATGTTGAAACAGGAAGGGGCCATCCCCAAACTGTTCCCACAAAGTTGGGAGCATGAAATTGTCCAAAATGTCTTGGTATGCTGATGCCTTCCCTTCACTGGAACTATGGGGCCAAGCCCAAGCTCTGAGAAGCAGCCCCACACCATAATCCTTCCTCCACCAAATGATTTGGAGGGGTGGCCCAATACTTTTGGAAATATAGTGTGGATGAGTGAGTTTGGGATGGAGGAACTTGACTGGCCTAACCTAAACCCGATAAAACACCTTTAGGATGAATTAGAGTGGAGACTGTGAGCCAAACTTTCTTGTTCACATCAGTGCCTAATCTCACAAATGTGCTTCTGGAAGAATGGTCAAACATTCCCATAGACACACTCCTAAACCTTGCAGGCAGCCTTCCCAGAAGAGTTGAACCTATTATAGCTGCAAAGGGTGGTCTAAATCAATATCAAAATCAATATCAAATGGACTAAGACTGGGATGCCATTAAAGTTCACGTGCGTGTAAAGCAGTGGTTCTCAACTCCTGTCCTCGGGACCCACCAACAGGCCAGATTTTAAGTATTGCCTTGGGGAGATTCAGACTAGAATGCTGCAATCACTGAGCAGCAAATTCCATCACCTGTGATGTATTTCAGTTATCCTGCAAACCTGGCCTGTTAGTGGGTCCCGAGGACCGGAGTTGAGAACCACTGGTGTAAAGGCAGGCGTCACAATCCTTTTGGCAATATAGTGTATATATGCTGGAACTGGTGTCCACATGGATTGCTGCTGCACTGTAATTAATAATGTGAGGTTACTGTTTTGTTTACCGGTCTGAGCAGGGGCGTAACGATAGGGGTTGCAGGGGTTGCAATTGCAACCAGGCCCCATGGTCCAGGGGGCCCATGTGCCTCCCTTGTACACCTGAATAGGAGGGATGGCGGGGGTGGCATTTAGAGGACCCAATCTCCTCCATTTTCCTCTATCCAGTTTACTTGTCTTCTGCTGTTCCCAGGGCCCCTGTGTGCTTCCCTGGTCCCCCTGGGGCCTGCTGCAGAACTTGTGAAAGGGCCCCACTGCAGTACTGTAATAAAGGGACCCACAATAGGAGTAAAGGGCCCCAGGATCAGTGGGAAGAGGGAAGGGCCCTGGCCAGGGGTCGGGGGGCCCTTCATAATTTCTTGCACCGGGGCCCTGAAGGTTCTAGTTATGCCTCTGGGTCTGAGCACAATCAATGAATCAGTACAGGTGTATAAACTTTGGAAAACCAGGCCTACTCTCCTCTAGAATTGTTCTTGCAAGGAATTTCTCACAGAAAAAAGTGCTTGGAGATGCAGCAGTTAACTAATTAGATGAAGTAATATGTTTCCGCTGTGTCTGGTTTTCTGGATAAATATGAAGATGGCCACAATCAGGCTTTCTACTTATGATTACTCAGCATTTACAGAATGAAAAAATAAAATCAATTTCTACTTTGTACATGATGTACAGTACTGTAACCTTGAATCTCATGTGGCATATTTGCTTTTAGAATTAGGCATTTACCGGTATGGACTATGTTTTGGGGAAAACAGCCTAATGTATAAGACTTAAACAGTTTTTGCCTTGCATTCTCCCTCTATTATAATGACCTCTTATGGCATAGTTTGTCTTGTGTTATAGAGCAGTTTATTGATGTTGATTTTTAAGGGCTTGTTCACATCAATGTGTTGCGGTAATGTGTGGCGACACAAAAGAAATGCATCACCAAAATCCATCTGCATTGCAGCACACCACAGCACAGGACAATACATGATGTGTGATGATGAAAGGCACAATATGTACACAATAATTACCTACCTATACCATACCTCTGAGGCATAAACCTTTTCTATACCTAGAGAGCGTTGAGATCAACCATTTACTACTTTCAGGGGTGCCTACAATAATTGCCTTGTATTCATGCAAAAGCTTTATCCAAAAAGAGGAAAAAAAAAAAAAACAGTTGATGCAACTGCTTAAAAAGCGTTAGCTGGAGTTTGGCTTCAATTTGTTCAGTTTATTTAAATTTGCTAATACAGGTGGCATTCCCTCCCCTCCAGACTGACAATGCTGCTGTCTAAAGGTGCCTCCAGTGCTCTTTCATCCAGAGTGGGGCACTCTAAGGCTGCATTCACATTATAGCATCTTGAATCGATTTGCCGCAAATCTGCCTGCGATTTGACAGCGCCAATGTTTGCATGGCAAAATGCGGGACTCGCATTTGAGATGCCATTCATTTGAATGGCACCTGAAATGTGGTGCGGGTCTGCTGCGATTGTTGGGCGATAAAGCATGCTGCAATCACGGCAATCCATATCGTGGGATGCATGCCACCCAAAAATAGTTCAGGAGCTACTTTGGGGCGACATGCATCCCCCCGATTGCAGTACACTTTATCGCCCAACAATCGCGGCAGACCCGCACCGCGTTTTAAGGAGTAATTCAAATGAATGGCATCTCAAATGCGAGTATCGCATTTTCCCATTCACATATCAGCGCTGTCTGCCCGAGATTCTAAATGCTGTAATGTGAATGCAGCCTTATACAGGAGGTGTGTTACTGGCCAGATCACCAGGTGAAAACAGAGGGGAGGAAAAGCCTTAAAAAAGAAAAGGAATGCAGCCACCACATCTAAGGATTGGTAAACTGCAATAAAATTCCATTTTTGTTTTTGTTTTTTGTTTTTGGTGTTAATAACGCTTTAAAGGCAGTAACAATTAACTCTATTCCACCAGTGCAACATCCACAAGGTCCATCGCTGATGACTGCATCTTCTTCCTGACTTCTTCTGGCTGCCGGTCTTTGGACATCTTCATTGACAAGGAGTGCAGTCATCCCGGCACACAAGCACTGTGCTGTGAATGTAAACTAAGCTGCGCTCACGTGCAGCTCAGTGTATATTCTACAGGGAATTGTGAAAAGTCAGGTAAGTGTTTGCTTGTACTAACCACGCTGCCGGCGACCCAATCACACTGTAATTGGACACAGTGGTAGCAAATCAGACACACAATGCCCACCAGGAGCTGCCCATCATTCTAGCCCCCTTTCATGATCAGGCCATTTTATGCGATACAGCACTGCCTTACTTTAACTGACAAGTGCATGGTAGTGGGACACTGTACCCAAATGAAATGTATGTCCTTTCCCCCACAAATAGAGCTTTCTTTTGGTGGTATTTGATCAACTCTGTGGTTCTCATTTTTTGCGCTATAAATAAAAAAAGACCGTCAATTTTTAAAAAATATATATATTTTTTACTTTCTGCTATAAAACATATCCAGTAAAAAAAAATAAAAAATCAAATTTCTCCATCAGTTTAGGCCAATAAGTATTCTGCTACATATTTTTGGTTAAAAAATCCCAATAAACATATATTGATTGGTTTGCGCAAATGTTATAGTGTCTACAAACGATGGGATATATTTTTTTCGTTTATTTATTTTTTACTAGTAATAGCGGTGATCAGCAACTTATAGTGGGGCTGCAATATTGTGGTGGATAAATTGGACACCTGACACTTTTTGGGGACCAGTGACACTAATACAGTGATCAGTGCTAAAATAATGCACTGTCACTGTACTAATGACACTGGCAGGGAAGGGGTTAACATCAGGGGTGATTAAAGGGTTAAATGTGTTCCTAGGGAGTGCTTGGTTACTGTGTGGGGGATGCATTTACTGTGGGAAGACAGAGATCCCTGTTTCTGCTTAGCAGAAGCACAAGATCACTGCCTTCCCTTGTCACAGAACGGTGATCTGCCTTGTTTATATAGGCAGATCGCTGTCTGCCTGTGCCTTGAACAATTGGTGGGTCCCGACGGACAATGAGTCAGAAAAACTCTCTAATTGGCTCCCACTGTATCCAATCACAGCGGGAGTGGGTTGTTGGCGGCTCACTCCAGACAAGGAAGTGCAGAATCACCTGCACTTGATTCTGCGTACAGGAGCCGCCACCACAGTACATGTATGCGAGGCGGTCAGCAAGAGGTTAAAGAGACTCCATCAAAAGCCAAAAAATTCTAAAACAATAATGCATTCTTACCATCTGTCAAACTCCCTCTAAAGAGTAATCCACCACAGAACAGTTTTCAGAGGGCTACCACTATTGTTAATGAGCCCTTAGAATGGATTCAAACCTTTGCATTTTTGTCTGATGGATTTTATGTTGAAATCAATGGAAGCACATGGTGCATGCAAAAATATCATGAGACGTGCCAATGCGCATCAAAGCCATTGATGTGGCAACACACATTATTGTGCGAGATACGTGCTAAAATGCATTTTGATGTATTTCCATCATAAAACACATCAGAGGATGAAACACATAGATGTGAATCCAGGTTAGACTCCCTTGGTATCGAATATTGAGTCAGACTGACTTGTAACTCCTCTCACCACCATGCTTATTTATATACACGGCTTTATTTTTCCAATTTTATTTATTTTTGTCATATTTTTACTTACAACAATCAGACTTTTATCTATGGGCATATTTCATTCTTTAATACAAATGTTCAATATGCAAATGCAAGCACAATACATTTTTTTTACACCTGTATATTATTTTTTTTTAAATGTACAATATATATTGTGATATTTGTGGGGTTTCACTTAAGGGCCCATTCACACAGGGGCGATCCGACTTGCGGGGCGAATTTGCTAGGCAATTTGAAAGCAACTTCAGCGCTATTTTGGGCAACTTATAGCGCGACTTGAGGCGACATACAACACGACTTCATGCAAGGTGACTTTGCTGTGGCCAATCACAGAAGGGAGGTTGGGGGTTGCCCTAAAATAAATTCTATTTTTTTCACTGTGAAGTCGCTTCTGTTTTAGATGGGGGATCCGACTGAGCCTCTGAACTCCAGAAACCAAACAGGGAGTTACAACACCCAGTGAGAATAACAAAAAACAGTTCTTTATAATCAGAACTGATATTATGGAGCCCCTCAACCTGCATCCTTGAGAACCCTGTATGACATCTACCTCTTTTTTTTATAGAGCCCTAAGCTGTCACAAAAAAAATAAACAAATATATATATACAGTATCTCACAAAAGGGAGTACACCCCTCACATTTTTGTAAATATTTTATTCTATCTCTTCATGTGGCAACACTGAAGAAATTACACTTTGCTGCAATGTTAAGTAGTGAGTGTACAGCTTGTATAAAAGTGTAAAGTAGAGAGTGTACAGCTTGTATAACAGTGTAAATTTGCTGTACCCTCAAAATAACTCAACACACAGCCATTAATGTCAAAACTGCTGGCAACAAACGTGAGTACACAGCTATGTGAAAATTTCCGAATTGGGTCCAATTAGACTTTTTCCCTCCCGGGTGTCATATGGCTCATTAGTGTTACAAGGTCTCAGGTGTGAATGGGGAGCAGGTGTGTTAAATTTGGTGTTATGGCTCTCACTCTCTCATACTGGTCACTGGAAGTTCAACATGGCACCTCATGGCAAAGATCTCTCTGAGGATCTGAAAAAAAGAACTGTTGCTCTACATAAAGATGGCCTAGGCTATTAGAAGATTGCCAAGACCCTGAAACTGAGCTGCAGCATGGTGGCCAAGACCATACAGTGGTTTAATAGGACAGGTTCCACTCAGAACAGACCTAGCCATGATTGACCAAATAAGTTGAGTGCACGTGTTCAGCGTCATATCCAGAGGTTATCTTTGGGAAATAGACGTATGAGTGCTGGCAGCATTGCTGCAAAGGTTGAAGGGGTGGGGGGGTCAGCCTGTCAGTGCTCAGACCGTACACTGCACACTGCATCAAATTGGTCTGCATGGCTGTCATCCCAGAAGGAAGCCTCTTCTAAAGATGATGCACAAGAAAGCCCACAAACAGGTTGCTGAAGACAAGCAGACTAAGGACATGGATTACTGGAACCATGTCCTGGGGTCTGATGAGAAAAAGATAAACTTATTTGGTTCAGATGGTGTCAAGCGTGTGTGGTGGCAAACAGGTGAGGAGTACAAATACAAGTGTGTTTTGCCTACAGTCAAGCATGGTGGTGGGGGTGTCATGGTCTGGGGCTGCATGAGTGCTGCCGGCACTGGGGAGCTACAGTTCATTGAGGGAATCATGAATGTAAGCATGCAATGTGACATACTGAAACAGGACATGATCCCCTCCCTTCAGAGACTGGGCCGCATGCAGTATTCCAACATGATAAAGACCCCAAACACACCTTCAAGACAACCCCTGCCTTGCTAAAGAAGCTGAGGGTAAAGGTAATGGACTGGCCAAGCATGTCTCCAAACCTAAACCCTTTTGAGCATCTGTGGGGCATCCTCAAATGGAAGGTGGAGGAGTGCAAGGTCTCTAATATCCACCAGATCCATGACGTCGTCATGGAGAAGTGGAAGAGGTCTCCAGTGGCAACCTGTGAAGCTCTGGTGAACTATATGCTCAAGAGGGTTAAGGCAGTGCTGGAAAATAATGGTGTCCACACAAAATATTGAGACGTTGGGCCCAATTTGGACATTTTCACTTAGGGGTGTACTCACTTTTGTTGCCAGCGGTTTAGACATTAATGGCTGTGTGTTGAGTTATTTTGAAAGGACAGCAAATGTACACTGTTATACAAGCTGTACACTCACTACTTTACATTATAGCAGTGTAATTTCTTCAGTGTTCTCACATGAAAAAAATATAATAAAACATTTACAAAAATGTGTGGGGTGTACTCACTTTTGTGAGATACTGTGTGTATATATATATATATCTGTATACTTTTGCATTTTTCTATATCTCAGTAGCCAACTAATGAGCAAAATGTTGCTAGATCTTATGCATACTACACTGCGTTCACAGTAGTCCCTTAAGGTAAATTTTGACTCCAAAGCACAGAAGTATAAATGTAAACTACAACAGTGTTGATCAATATAAAAAAAAAGTTGAGTGAAATAAGATAAGAAAAAGGTCTGGGTGAATTTTTACTGGATAGCGCAGGCTTTTTAAGCCTTTGTGTGGATATAATGGATATAAAGTTCAAACACTGAAAAGCTTAGGCTGCTGATAAAACACAACAAAAATAAAACATTGTAGCCTTTATGTCCTTGTCTGAAATCAGAGTCACTGCTTGAAAACATTATTTTGCAAGCTGTCTGTCTTTTTCCTCTTGAATGTATTACAAATAAAGTACTTTTGCTATTGAGTTTGAAAAAGAGGTGAATGAATTTTAACCTGAAACGTAATAGATAAAAGTACACTTTCAAAACTGTTGCATTTTTGTTATATTTGATTTTGAATGAGATTTCCCATTATAGTTTTTTTACGCATTGTTTTAACTTCCTTTAATAAGCTGATGGAAAAGGGTGAAACATGTAAAATGTGAGGTTGCCTTGCGGCTAATGTAGCAGTTAATGGATGCGCTCTACAGGTCCCATCATATCTTTATCATTATCTATGGTCAATTGATTTGCTTAACTTGAGGTTTAACCTGGATTTGGCAAGTTCACTGGAGGTCAATATACAGGGTGGGCCATTTATATGGATACACCTTAATAAAATGGGAATGGTTGGTGATATTAACTTCCTGTTTGGGGCACATTAGTATATGTGAGGGGGGAAACTTTTCAAGATGGGTGGTGACCATGGCGGCCATTTTGAAGTCGGCCATTTTGAATCCAACTTTTGTTTTTTCAATAGGAAGAGGGTCATGTGACACTTATTTGGGAATTTCACAAGAAAAACAATGGTGTGCTTGGTTTTAACGTAACTTTATTCTTTCATGAGTTATTTACAAGTTTCTGACCACTTATAAAATGTGTTCAATGTGCTGCCCATTGTGTTGGATTGTCAATGCAACCCTCTTCTTCCCACTCTTCACACACTGATAGCAACACCGCAGGAGAAATGCTAGCATAGGCTTCCAGTATCTGTAATTTCAGGTGCTGCACATCTCGTATCTTCACAGCATAGACAATTGCCTTCAGATGACCCCTAAGATAAAAGTCTAAGGGGTTCAGATCGGAAGACATTGGGGGCCATTAAACTGGCCCACGACGACCAATCCACTTTCCAGGAAACTGTTCATCTAGGAATGCTCCTGCCTGACACCCATAATGTGGCGGTGCACCATCTTGCTGGAACTATGATGTCGGTGATAGGGAATTGCTGACCATCAAGTCAGCTTTGGAGGAATGGCGGGACCTCCTGGAAGGAGCAGCTGACCCGGTATTGGTTTTTACTGACCATAAAAACCATAAAAAAAAACATATGCTCTGAAGATATGAGTTTTTCTTGTGAAATTCCCAATAAGTTTGATGTGTCACATGACCCTCTTCCTATTGAAAAAACAAAAGTTGGATTCAAAATGGCCGACTTCAAAATGGCCGCCATGGTCACCACCCATCTTGAAAAGTTTCCCCCCTCACATATACTAATGTGCCACAAACAGGAAGTTAATATCACCAACAATTCCCATTTTATTAAGGTGTATCCATATAAATGGCCCACCCTGTATTCTGAAATGTTTGCTAAAAAATGCAAACACATGTTAACCATTCTGTCTTGCAGCCAATTTGGCTTTACCTGTATATTTACATATATGTTGCACAGGTCCATACAGAAATGAGCGCATCTCAGTAATAGTGTTACAGCCCTGACTCTCCTTCTTTATGCCCACCACCCCAACATCCTCTCCATTATGGCAGCTGGCACAGTTATGTACACTTATTTGCCACAAAGTCACTGAGAGACATTTGCTGATAGACCTGTTAATCATTTTTGGTCACATCTCACATTCAATTGCTTGGGTTGGTGACATGACAACTTGCCTGCCACAAATACAGCCAGCAGCAAGGTTAAAGTAACACTAAAAAAATATCCTTAGTCTCCCAAAATAATCCATATATGTCCACTACTTAAAGCGGAGTTCCACCTAAAAATGGAACTTCCACTTTAAGCACTCTTCACCCCCTTACATGCCACATTTGGCATGTATTTTTTTTTTGGGGTGGAGTGTGTCCCCAGGTTTCAGAGGGACTTCCTGTCCCTCTTCCACCTTCTGCCTCAGGGCCGTCTAGGCAACTCCTCCTCTCCTCCTAGGCGGCCCCTCCCTCCTGGCAATCTTCTGGGACAAGTCACAGGTCCCAGAAGATTGCCTGGCCACTAGGAATGCGCAGCGTGACTCACGCATGCGCAGTGGGTGCCCGGCCGTGAAGCCGGGCCGGGTACCCAACCTAGGAATGCCGGTGCCGCAGGGAGGAAGGGGGTGACGAGGGAGGCTTCGGGAGCAGCCGTCGCTGGACCGGGAGACAGGTAAGTTACTGTTTATTAAAAGTCAGCAGCTACACTTTTTGTAGCTGCTGACTTTTAATAAACAAAAAAACAAGTGGAACTTTAATGGCCCTGTAATCTATTTTTCATTACATTTTTCCATACTGTGCTTCGCTGCCTCCTTGTAACATTCTTCATGAGCTTCTGAATCTCCCCTTTTCTTACTCAATTCTATTTGTTTTAGATGAGCAAAGCACATTAATTGTGGTCATGTGCACTGCTCTATGCACACTACACATCCCATAGTCCAGGGGTCTCCAAACTACGACCCTCCAGTCAGGGCCAGTGCTAGACCATTTTGCACCCTAGGCAAGACCAGCTACTTGCACCCTCAGCCCCCCCCCCCCATCAGAAATGTTATATCTGTGAAGAAATATAGGAGATGAAAAAACTCCCATGAATGAATACAAGGCTGTAACAGGCTTACCAGTCCAACTGCACCATCCAGGGAAAGAAACAATGGGTAGTACCACCAGTGCCTCCACAAGGCCAAATGATCTACCAAACCACCTTATATACTCCCCACAGGAGGGAAAGCACCGCCCACACCAGTACCCCAATCATGTGCGTGGTGCGGTGCAAAATCCACAGTAGAACCAATGACCGCCGTTGCCATCTTGAAAGAGGGCGGTGGCATACCGAGATCCAGACATTTGAGTCAACAGGGAGTGGAACAACCTGTCTGCATGACCCCAAAGACCCAGGCATAAAAAAAAATACAATGTCAGGGACTACTATAGGTCAAGGTCAAACAGTAAAAACCACTGGCCGTGGCTGCACCCTAGACAGCAGTGCACCCTAGGCGGATACCTTGTTTGCCTAGTGGTAGCAGCTGCCCTGCCTCCAGTTGTTCAGGAACTACAATTCCCATCATGCCTAGTCGTGTCTGTGAATGACATAGTTTTACAATGCCTCATGGGACATGTAGTTCGGCAACAGTTGGGGGCAGAGCCGATCCGGGGTGGGTGCGCAATGCACCTAGAGGGGCGCCGAAGTGTGCCTCTCTCTCCTCCTCTCCTTGTGTGTATCACACACATGCCTGAACTGTGTTTGCTCCCTCGCCCAGGGGCGGGCCATGAGAGACTCCTGCAGGATCTGCTTCTGGGATGGCTGTCTCTGGATACACTAGTCTGTGCAAGCTGGGAAAATATGTACCGGCCGGTGCAGCAGACACTGCAGGTCTCACAGAGTGCTGGGGCAGCCGACAAAGGTATGTGTAAGGCCGGGGAGAGGATCGGGGGCTGGAACAATGAGAAATGTTTCCTCTCACATGCCACGCTCGCCGCTAGGCCACGCCCCCTGTCTACGAAAACACTTCATCGAGATCCCCTACTGTCACACCAATACTTACCGGAGTGGAGAGAAATCCAAGGGGGGTCAGTGTGGTGTAGATGTGGGTGGGGGGGGTCAGTGTGGTGTAGATGGGGTGGGGGTCAGTCTGGTGTAGATGGGGGTGGGGGGTCATTCTGGGGTAGATGGGGGTGGGGGGTCATTCTGGGGTAGATGGGGGTGGAGGGTCAGTCTGGTGTTGATAGAGGTGGAGGGGTCAGACTCGACATGGATGCATGGCACACCTGTGTGTCCCCTATGCATGTAACTACGGCCCTCCATCAGCATAGACTTTAGTATGCCCTTGTGATCAAGGCCTAAGGCTTCCTGCACACAGGACAGATGTTTTTACAGCTACTCATCTTCCTGGAAGACAAAAACAAAGAGTATGATCTGTATAGTGCATGTGTCTACTCCATATAGATGTGTAGAAATCCATGTGAGTATTAATGTGTCCAATTCCTCCACCTCCCATGAGGCTCTTTTGTATGAAGATCTTCAATTAATATTTTAATTGATATTCTTGGTGATTTTTCTTGCATTTTTTCTAAAGGGGGTTGTGGTTTATGTGTACACATGTGTATGAGTATTCAGGAGCATGCATGGAAAATACAGACCAGGAATTGTTTTATTTTATTTTTTTAAATGCAGTACTAGGAGCGGGAGATCTGCACAGTGAGTCTTTTCATATTAGCAAGCATGTAGTCATCCACTTGTTAATATGATCCAGATCTGCAGCTCCTCTCGCCCCTGCCCTGCTGATAGGATGACAGCATCAGGGGATGGAAAAGGACACACAGGCTGACTCCTTACTCTGCTCTGCAGAAGTTAGGACTGTGCAGGGGAGGCAGAGAATAAAAGGGGGCACTGTGAGTAGAGAGAAAAGCAGAGGGGGGCATGACAGCAAGGGGCACTGTGATGAAAGAGGGGAAAAGTGTTAAAATGGTAGTAAGAATCTAGGGGTGTTGTTCCCCTGATGATATAAAAAAATAACATTTACCACTTACCGATAGACCAGATGGAGAGATAGGGCCAAGTAAGAGAGAGAGGGTGAAGAGGTGAGAACACATTATTAGAGTGTACAGGGAAGATGTCTAGCCACAGTGAAAGACCAACACTAGAGTTGAGCGAACCCGGACTGTAAAGTTCGGGTCCGTACCGAACTTTGGGGTGTCCGGGACCCGGACCCGGACTTTTCAAAAAAAGTCCGGGTTCGGGTCCGGGGTTCTGGTAATTTTAATGACAAATCTTAAAAATGCTGTAAAAAAGCCCAGGAAGGTCCTAGAGGTCTGCAAAAGGAAGGAAAATGTGGGTAAGGGTGGGACAAGTGCCCTACAAAGAAATGGGGACAGGGAAATAACTTTAAATATTTTTTAAAAAATAAAAACATAAAAAATGCAAAAATGGAGATCAGCTTCAAAATGAGTCTGAAAAGTATTAATTAACATTAGAGGCCATAGAACTGTTCTAAAATCATCTTCAAACTGTGTCAAAAAAGTATAAATAAGCCCGGAGTACCCATATCACTGTTCTGCAAAATGTGTGTGTCACTTTAAATGAAACCGGGAATCAGTGCACATCTCTTCTGCACAATTATTTCAAGTCTGTGTGTCACTTTAAATCAAACCGTCAATCATTGCACATCTTTTATTTACACTTCTTTTTAAAGTCTGTGTCACTTTAAATGAAACCGTCAGGGGGCGGAGCTTGGCCGCACACTGAGATGGCTGCCTGATCTCTTCTCTCTCCCAGCACAGGGAAGATTTTTTAGCACAGGACCTGCTAACTGGACAATCCACCATCCAAA
>BLSH010490272.1:1345294-1365319 GCA_018402905.1 Glandirana rugosa
GAGACGATAAAAAGTTGGATTTTTGCAGCCGCAGTTAGTATATACTGCTATGCAAGTATTTGGACCAAATCATCATTTTTATGCATATTGTCCAACTTCGAGCTATAGGCCTCATACACACGGACGTTTTTTGACGCCGGTGTTTTCTGGCGTTTTTTACAGCTCTCCATGTTAGTCAATGGCCCCATAAAAACGTCGGCGTTTTTGAGCTGTAGATGACGTCGTCGTTAGTGAGCTGAAACTAGAACCCACAGCCATCGCGTTCTGAGGCTGTAACGTTTTGGCATTTTTTGACGCCGACGCCACAATATGCCAACAAACGCCAACATATGCCACCATATGCCACCTATTATTATACCGGCGTTTTCCGGCGTTTTTTGACGCCGACGTTTTTAGGTTGAAAAATAGCAGAGGGATGATTTTTTAAAAAAAAACGCCTATTGACGCCGACGCTCACTAACGCTCAAAAACGCCAATGCATAACGCCGAAAGACGCCGACTTTTTTTCCTTGACGTCGGGCCCGGCGTTTTGTTTATTTTTTTAGAAACGTCCGTGTGTATGAGGCCTATAGATTATTAGATTTAGGCAGATCAGGTGATGTGTATTTGTGTAATGAGGGAAGGTGTGGCCTAAGGAGATTAACACCCTATATCAAGGTGTGCATAATTAAAATGATGTCATCGCTGCACACTGCCCTCCATCTGCACCCCAAGCCTTGCTTTGGAATCCTTTCCATATTACGGCCGACTTCCTACCAGCGAGGAACCATCTACATGGCGGGAGCCAGTGTATAAGTGTAGCGTCCACTGAAGGGAGCTCATCGGGATATCTACATCCCCCCACAAATGTGCCTGCTTTTATCTTTCCCTTTGTGAGTTGCCATTTTTTTTACTCTATTAAACTGTTTCTTAACTTCTTTTCCTCAAGCAAAATGGGCCAAAAAAGAGATTTAACTGACTCTGAAAAGTCATCCGTTTTATGGACTGATGAAATGAGAGTGAATAGTGATGGACCAGATGGATGGGCCAGTGGCTGGATCAGTAATGGGCACACAGCTCCACTTCAACTCAGACACCAGCAAGGTGGAGGTGGGGTACTGGTATGGGCTTGTGTCATTAAAGATAAGCTAGTTGGATCTTTTTAGGTTGAAGATGGATCAAAATCAACTCCCAAACCTATTGCCAGTGTTTAGAAGACGCTTTCTTCAAGCAATGGTACAGGAATAAGTCTGCATCTTTCAAGAAGACCATGATATTTATGCAGGACAATGCTCCATCACATGCATTGAAGTACTCCACTGCATGACTAGCCATTAAAGCCCTTAAAGGTGAAAGGATAATGGCATGGCCCCATTCCTCACCTGACCTAAATCCTATTGAGAATTTGTGGGCCCTTCTTAAATGGGAGATTTACAGTGAAGGAAAACAGTACAACTCTCTGAACAGAGGCTGTGGTTGCTGCTGCACAAAAAGTTGAACGTCAACAAATCAAGAAACTGACAGACTCTATGAATGAAAGACCTATGACCATTATTGAAAAAAAGGGTGACAATATTGGTCACTGATTTTTTATTTTGAAATGTCAGAAATGTCTATTTGTACATTTTTAGTTGTTTGTTTATTATTCTCACGCCTGGGTCCACATTTCTGTGGGAATGAAATTGTGCGAGTTCAGCTGAACTTGCACAATTTCATTCCCGCATGACAGTCCGATGATTTCAGAGACATCTGTGCGGTTTCTTGCACAGATGTTTATTGAAATCACACCTGAAATTGCCAAAAGTAGTACAGAAACTACTTTTGGGAATCGGTGCGACGCTGACTTTGGCGGACGGTGCCATTGCGGGCAATAGTCAAATAGACATGTCAAATTGCATGCCAAATCACATCAATGTGAACCTAGGCTTCCAGATGAAAATAAACAAGCAAGATGGGAAAATTTTCATTGTTTTATTTAGTTGCGTCATAATTCTGCATACTTATAGTTGCCCAAAAACTGTGCACACATAGATACACATAGATATTCTCCTCAGAAAGCCAAAACCTCTCTTTTGGAAATGAATCCTCAAAAATACAACTTGTCTAATAATTGTGCACACACTATGTGTGTGTATATGTATGTATATATATATATATATATATATATCTGTATATATATATATATACATATACACTATATTGTCAAAAGTATTGGGACACCGTACCTTACACGCACAACATGAACTTTAATCTTTAATGGCATCCCAGTCCTAGTCTGTAAGGTTCAATATTGATTTGGCCCACCCTTTGCAGCTATAACAGTTACAACTCTTCTGGGGCGGCTGTCCACAAAATTTAGGTATGTGTCTATGAGAATGTTTGACCATTCTTCTAGAAGTGCATTTGTAAGGTCAGGCACTGATGTTGGACGAGAAGGCCTGGCATGCAGTCTTCACTCTAATTCATCGCAAAGTTGTTCTATTGAGTTAGAGTCAAGGAGAGAGGATGTAGGGTGCCTCTGAATAACAGCATGATTAATGTCAATACCAAGCACTAGGGCAGCACTCCAACAGGGAAGCAAAAACTCTGAGGAAGAAAACAAAAAGAAAGCGCCTCTAAGTGCAGAAACACTATAACTTTATTTGCCAAAGGTATTAGGCTAAATTATGCATATTTTTCATTGGATGTATGGAGACGCCTGATTCTGGGTGCACTTCCGGTGATGTCATCCACTAGTCCAGTGTTTCATGCTGGTCCCTCCACAGCATGGCTGTGTCCTTCCTAGTTCCTCTCTCTGTGGCTTCCCTCCTGCTGCATGGTTGGGACACCTGGCACCTTGCTGCACACTGGTTCCAGGACTAGTACAATCACTGGACTTCCTTTTTAAAATGAGCCTTTTAACAACAGACTTCTAGTAAGTGTTTTTAATCCCTTTGGCAAATAAAATCATAGTGTTTCTGCACTTAGAGGCGGCTTCTTTTTGTTCTCTATCCGGTTAAAGTCAGGACCAGTCAAGTCCCTCCACCCCGAACTCGCTCATCTATGTCTTTATGGACCTTGCTTTGTGCACTGGTCCAAATCATTTGGTGGAAGGGGTATTATAGTGTGGGGTTGTTTTTCAGGAGTTGGGCTTGGCCCCTTAGTTCCAGTGAAGGGAGCTCTTAAAGCATCAGCATACCAAGACATTTTGGACAATTTCATGTTCCCAACTTTGTGGGAACAGTTTGGGTGGTGATGACCCCTTCCTGTTCCAACATAACTAAGCACCAATGAACAAAGCAAGGTCCATAAAGTCATGGATGAGCACGTTTGGGGTAGAAGAACTTGACTGACCTGCACAGAGTCCTGCCTCAACCTGATAGAATACCTTTGGGATGAATTAGAGCGGAGACTGCGAGCCAGGCCTTCTCGTCCAACATCAGTGCCTGACCTCACAAATGCGCTTCTGGAGGAATGGTCAAACATTCCCATAGACACACTCCTAAGCCTTGTGGACAGTCTTTTCAGAAGAGTTGAAGCTGCTATAGCTACAAAGGGTGGGCCAACTCAACATTGAACCCTACTGGCTAAGACTGGGATGCCATTAAGTTCATGTGCGCTAGGGCTGGGCCCGCGGTTCGCAGCGACTTTGCCACCATGGAGCGCCCCATAATGCATTGCGCGCAGACAGCGTGCACAGCTCCTCCCCGTTGGGAGGGCTCCCGCCATTTGCACGCTTTTTACTTTGACAGTTTATTTATATGGCATGACGGGGCCCCGTCCCTTTTGATGTCACGTGATGTCAGAGGAGACGGGTCACGTGCTTATGTCACTGGGTGGCCCAGCCCTGCCATATTAATAAACTGTCAAAGCAAAGAGCAAGAGGACGACGGAAGCACGGAGGAGGAGCTGTTGCAGCTTTTTTTTTTTTCGGATCCATCGAGCGCCATGATTGATGATGGATTACAACAAGGGACACTTTTTTCTAATAAAGGACTTGTCCCTAATTGTCTCCTGTGTTTTTTTCTTTTTTGACACTTTTTGGTGAATTAGTATGATGTACCCGATACTAGTTCCCATGGGGGGGCCGGGATCTGGCATAGAGCCCCCCTGCCCCAAAGCACCCATGCTACCCATGTTGAGGGCATGTAGCCTGGTATGGTTCCGGGGGGGGTGCTCGTCCGTCCCCCCTATCCTGGCTGGCAAGGCTATATGCTCGTATAAGGGTCTAGTTTGGATTTTAAGGGGAACCCCAGATCAGTTTTTTTTTATTTTGGCACGGGGTTCCCCTTAAAATCCATACCAGACCCGAAGGGCCTGGTATAGACTGGGGGGGGGCCCTATGCAAATGTTCTCCTTTACAAATGTAATTTTGCTCTGGTACTGTTCTAAACATCACAGAGATGCGCCCTTTTACAGGCAGACTAAGGGGACCCCCCAGGCACATTATTTAAAGGAATATTTCATATTTATTGTTTTACTTTAACCACTTCAAGACCGAGCCTGTTTTTTGGGTTCGGTGTTTACAAGTTAAAACTAGTTATTTTTGCTATAAAATCACTTAGAACCCCCAAACATTATATATATTTTTTTCTAACACCCTAGAGAATAAAATGGTGGTCCTAGAAAAACATTATGTCACACTGTATTTGCGCAGCAGTCTTACAAGCACAATTTTTTTAAAAAAAAATTAGTTTTTTGAGTTAAAAAATAAGAAAACAGTAAAGTTAGGCCATTTTTCATATTGTGAAAGAGAATGTTACGCAGAGTAAAATGATACTCAACATGTCATGCTTCAAAATTGCGTCCGCTCGTGGAATGGCGACAAACTTTGCAACTTAAAAATCTCCATTGGCGACGTTTAAAAAAATTCTACAGGTTAGCAGTTTTGAGTTACAGAGGAGGTCTAGTACTAAAATTATTCCTCTCGCTCTAACGATCGCGGCGATACCTCACATGTGTGGTTTGAACACCGTTTTCATATGTGGGCGGGAGTTACGTATGCGTTTGCATCTGCATGCGCTTTTTTTTTTTAATTATTTATTTTATTTTTACACTGTTCTTTGTTTTAAAAAAAAGTTTTGATCACTTTTATTCCTATTACAAGAAATGTAAACACTCCTTGTAATAGAAAAAAGCATGACAGGGCCTCTTAAATGTGAGATCTGTGGTCAAAAATACCTCAGATCTCATATATACAGTAAAATGCAAAAAAAATAAATAAAATAACGATTTGAAAAAATGACAGGGCAAAAAAAGAGCATTGGGAGGAAGTGACTTGTGACATCGCTTCTGCCCTGCCATGTTATGGAGCCGCTTCAGCCGCTCACTCGGCTCACAGACACTGGGGGGAGAGGAACCGTTCATCTCCTCCGGCGGGTCCAGTAAGCAGCGGAGATGACGGTAAACCGACGAGAAGGGGGGGCACCTCTCCCGCCACTGATAAAAGTGATCTTGCAGGGAATCTGCCGCTGAGACCACTTTTATCTTACACAGAATCGCCGGCTGAAAAAAAAAAGATACCGGGGGGTTATGGTAGCTATCTGCGAACCGAACCGGGGAGTATTCGGGCCATCCCTAATGTGCACGTAAAGGCAGGTGCCCCAATACTTTAATACTTTTGACAATATATATATATGTATATATATATACACATATATACAGTTGTGCACAGAAGTTTACATACCCTGGCAGAATTTATTATTTTTTTGGCCATTTTTCAGAGGATATGAATAAGACCACAAAAATATTTCTTTCACTCATGGTTAGTGTTTGGCTGAAGCCATTTATTATCAATCAACTGTGTTTACTCTTTTTAAATCATAATGACAACAGAAACTACCCAAATGACTATGATCAAAAGTTTACAAATCCTGGTGATTTTGGCCTGATAACATGCACACAAGTTGACACAAAGGGGTTTGAATGGCTATTAAAGGTAACCATCCTCACCTGTGATCTGTTTGCCTGTAATTAGTGTGTGTGTATAAAAGGTCAATGAGTTTCTGGACTCCTGACAGACCCTTGCATCTTTCATCCAGTGCTGCACTGATCTTTCTGAATGCTGAGTCGTGGGAAAAGCAAAAGAATTGTCAAAGGATCTGCCGGAAAAGGTAGTTGAACTGTATAAAACTGGAAAGGGATATAAAAAGATATCCAAGGAATTGAGAATGCTAATGGCCAGTGTTCAAACTCTATTCAAGAAGTGGAAAATGAGGGGTTCTGTTGAAACCAAACCACGATCATGTAGACCAACTAAAATTTCAGTCACAACTGCCAGGAAAATTGTTCGGGATGCAAAGGAAAACCCACAAATAACTTCAGGACTCTCTGAAAACGTGTGGTGTGGCTGTTTCAAGATGCACAATAAGGATGCACTTGAAGAAAGATGGGCTGCATGGTTGAGTCGCCAGAAGAAAGCCTTTACTATGCAAATGCCATAAAGTATCCTGCTTACAATGCGCCAAACAGCACAGAGACAAGCTGTCATTGTTGTTAAAGGGGCAATACAGGGTATTAAAAACTGGGGTTTGTAAACTTTTGATCAGGGTCAATTGGGTAGTTTCAGTTGTCATTATGATTTAAAAAGAGTAAACAAAGTTGATAATACATGGCTTCAGCCAAACACTAACCATGAGTGAAAGAAATGTTTTGTGTTCTCATTTATATTCTCTGACAAATTGCCAAGAAATCATAAATTCTGCCAGAGTATGTAAACTTATGAGCACAACTGTACATACTTAAAAGCCTCCTAATGAGTGGTTATATTTGTGTATCAAAGGTAAAGTGATCAATTAATTTTTTCAGCTTTTTTCATTTTGTTTTAGATCTTTTTATAGTTACCTGCTTGAGTTTAGTGCAATTCAAGAATGCTGAGCCATATTTTGTCCTGAAGAGGTGACCCTTCCCACATATTTGTATTTATTTTGTAAGTTTGAACAATATTGACCAAGGCAAATACATTTTTTGTTGGGCAACAAATACCGCTCATTTTGTACATTTGTGCTGTATGTTATCTTAAGAATATTAACAAAGGTTCATGCGTAATGTTTGACTGTAATTTAATAAACAAATATACATTTTTTCAGTGTTCATGGGGTAGAGACTGTTTAATTTGCAACCTGAATATCTGAATACTCAATCATGTTGCAGAAAAGTTAACAATACAGATTTTTTTGTAGTATATGATGGATGTGGAATTGTTGGCGTGTGGTCGCTTGTAGTCTGGCATTGTCTGTCTGGTTGGGGTGTGCGTGGTGCACGTGGCGGGTTGTATATTGTGGCTGGCTATGTGTGTGGGGACTTGGTGGCTGGGGGTTTGGATGTGTGTGGGCGCTGGTCTATAAGCGGTCAGTTACCCATGTCCATATGTGGTAACATGTGGCTGGGGTGTCGTTTGCTGCACTATGTGTTTAGTATGGACAGGATTGTGGGATAATCAAGTTAATTTCCTTAAAGCTATAGGGGGCTGTAGACTTAAGTTTGAATCTCGATACTATGATGCTAGAATTATTGGGACAGGTTCTCCCTGCTTGTTTAAAATTTCAGATATGGTTCTGCCCATATTCGTCTGGGGTATGGTCCAATGCTTGTCAGATTACTCCCATAGGTCCTGACACCAGGGAGCCGAGTAATGGGGCTGGACCTGGTCTCCCACAGTTTTCCAAAAGGGTGCACAGCTATAGTCTGATGAAATTGGTGAGCATAATCTTGATGTATTAACATGTGTAAATTCTTATTGTTAATGTAAAATGACAAAAATTATGTGTGTGATTGCAATCATACTTTTTTGAATTCAAAGTCTAGATGCATACTGAGTTACCCTGAGGAAGCAGGGATTGAACTCTGCGAAATGCGTTGGCCAATCTATGCTCAAGCCCTTCTTTTTGAACAGTAACCAGCATTATAGGCCTTGTGCCACAAGCCAATCGCACACTAATGGTTTTATGATGATTTTATTAATGTTTGTAAAAATAAAAGGAAATTGTTATATTCTATTTGTTTGTGTCTTGGTACTTACCTCAGAGACAACCCCACGTCCTTAAAAATCCTAATAGACATATGGCAGGGACAAGTTCCCACCTATTTTTCTTGACTCTATTTGTAGTATATGATTGGTTATTCATGATGTAGATTGATTGGCTCACTAACATCCATATTCCAAAGTTATTATTTGCCTTGCTTCTAGTAAGTTAACCCAGTGTCTATTAAGTGCATGTTATCTCTAATGTTATCTTTAAGAAACCCTATTAAACTAATAACATGCATGATTTTTCTTTTTGAGCAAGATAAAACTGTTCATTTCCACCTATTAACCAGCAGATTATGAAAGTCTTTAAAAACCTGAGAAAGAAATTTTAAAGGTTTGTATGTGCCAACTTTGTACTATAATTCCTTCCGGGCAACCCACAGTAAACCCTTATCCCCATCCATTATTTCCTTCAATAAAAACAACAAAAAAACAAGAGCGACCTGGTCTTTGTCTCTGGGTGTGTGATATGGTGTGATTGATGTCAGCTAGCAGGTGAACCACTACTTTCAGCCACTCTCAAAGGAGTACATGGCTTCACATACAGTATCTCACATTTTTGTAAATATTTTATTATATCTTTTCATGTGACAACACTGAAGAAATGACAGTTTTCTACAATGTAAAGTAGTGAGTGTACAGCTTGTATAACAGTGTACATTTGCTGTCCCCTCAAAATAACTCAACACACAACCATTAATGTCTAAACCGCTGGCAACAAAAGTGAGTACACCCCTAAATGAAAATGTCCAAATTGGGCCAAAAGTGTTAATATTTTGTGTAGCCACCATTATTTTCCAGCTGCAAGGAACCTTCCGGGGGACCCTTGGAAGGCCTATGCGCAGGCGCACGTAGCACTTGTGCACGTTCGCACACTCCTATGCGTGTGCGCGTGCAACAATAGCACCCATTTAAGCAGACAGCACCGGGAAGCAAGTGCTGTCCGTTCTACAGCGTTTGTGTGTTCCTGAGCGACCCATTATCCTGATTGTCTGTTCCTGTGACCCGGCTTGTCTTGATCCTGCTGTTGATCTCCACCTGCACTGACCTCGGCTCCCACGACCACTCTCCTGCCTGCTCCCTATGTACTTTGCTGTCCGCCTATTAAACAAACTCTGCCTGTGCCCAACTATTCTCCTGCCTGATCCTTCTATACTGCGCTGACAGCCTGTTACCGACCCGGCCTGCATCACTGTTTCTGCTTGCACAAGCTCATCAAAGACCTTCACATCACCACCAGTGACCCAGTCCGACCCTCGTGCCTCCCTGCACTCCCGAGTCTCCTGTTTACTCTACCAGGGGTTCCCGAATCAGGGTCGTAAAAGAGGTTGCCCACTGCATAAGTCAGACTCCACCATCAGATACGTGACAGTAACAGACTGCCATGTCTGAGTCTGCGCAGGGGCCCTCTCCAACAAAGGATCTATGTACCCACCTGACCGGTCTCACCCAAGCAGTAAAGGACTTACAAGAGGGGTACACCCGAATGGAAAGTAAAGTCCTGGAGCTTTCAATGTCGGCCTCACCAAGCCCTGAACAGTCTGCAGGCTGTGCCATCATCACCCTACCCACCGAACCTGAGGTGCTGTTACCCGAATGGTTCTCAGGGGAGCATAGGAAATTTCGCAGCACCTGTGAACTGTACTTTGCTCTGCAACCCTGCACCTTCTCCTCAGAAGCCACATGGGTGGGGCTGGTGATATCTCTCTTACAGGATGAACCCCAGGCGTGGGCCCACCGACTCCTGGAACAGAAAGCCCCTGAAATATCTGATCTGAATCTCTTCTTCCGGGCCATGGGACTACTCTATGAGGACCCTCAACCGCAGTGGCAGCTCTCCATGCACTCCAGCAGGATCACTGCACAGCGGAAGACTACATCGCAGAGTTCCCCCATTGGGCTGCTGACACGGCTTGGAATGATGCGGCCTTCCGCTACCAATTCCGGTTGGGCCTATCAGAGCCACTTAAGCATGAATTGGTCCGAGTGGGAACACCCCAATCCCTCGAGGCTCTGATTAACCTGCCCATCCAGGTTGACTGCCGTCTGTGGGAATGCAGGGCCAAGAGGTCTGCAGGAAACCAGCCGGAGCTCATGTATACTGAGCACCCATGCACACCACTCACCTCCGAAGAGAGACACAGGCATCTCAGCCACAACCTGTGCCTGTATTGTGGAGGTTCTGGGCATCATATCAGGTCATGCCCAGTTAAGCGTCCCATCTCCCCCGAGGGAGTGGTCCTGTCTTTGCCAAACAAAGCCACACATCTGGTGCTCTCCCTGTCTCTACAACTCCCCAATGGAAGTATCCAAGTCCCAGCCACCCTGGACTCGGATGCCTGCAGCTGCTTTGTGGACTTGTCCTTCGCAGCACAACACCAGATCCCCCTTAAGCCCAAGGCCCATTGGATGGTCATTCGCCTGGCCAATGAATCAATCAGTTACCCATGAAACCATACCCCTCCTTGCCAAGGCTGTCACTGGCCATTCATACCTGCTCCTGGACACCATTGCATCCCTGCTCTTTCCAATCATTCTCGACCTCCCATGGCTGCGGGCACACTGCCCCGACATTAATTGGGCTACAAGGGACATTCTGTTCACGTCCGTCTACTGCCGGCAACACTGTCTACAGCAACCCCAGGAGTCTCCTTCCTCTGTCCTATGTCTGGATCCTGTACCTGACCAGGAAATCTGAGATTCAGTTCCTCCAGCATATCACGACTTCCTGGAGGTATTTAGTAAGAAGGGGGCAGACAATCTACCACCTCACCTGGCCTATGACTGCCCCATCAAGCTATTGCCAGGTACAGAAGTACCTTTAGGAAGGATTTACTCGCTTTCCAAGGGAGAACTAATAGCCCTCAAGGCTTATCTGGATGAAAATTTGGATAAGGGATTTATCCGGCCGTCCACGTCCCCTGCTGGAGCAGGAATATTCTTTGTTGAGAAAAAGGACCGGTCTCTGAGACCATGTATAGATTACCTGGACCTCAACAAAATTACCATCAAAAACCGCTACCCCTTACCCCTGGTACCCGAACTGTTCCAGCAACTGGGCGCTGCTACCATTTTCTCCAAGCTGGATCCCCATGGGGCATATAACCTCATTCTCATCCGAGAGGGTGACGAATGGAAAACAGCCTTCAGAACGAGATTCGGCCACTATGAATATTTAGTCATGCCCTTCAGGCTCTGCAACGCCCCGGCCACCTTTCAGCACCTGGTAAATGACGTGTTAGGAGACAACCTGGATCAGTTTGTTATCATATACCTAGACGACATTCTCGTCGTCTCGTCAACCCTGGAAGAACACTGCAGGCAAATCAAGTGCGTCTTAGAGCGTCGACAACACGGACTGTACGCAAAGGCAGACAAGTGTATGTTTGAATGCTCCAGCACCCCTTTCTTGGGCCTCATCATTTCAATCTCTGGAGTCACTATGGATCCGCAAAAGGTCTTCGCCATCCTGGATTGGCCCGCACCAGTGGACAAGAAAGGGGTCCAGCGGTTCGTAGGCTTTGTAAATCTTTACCGGAAGTTTATTAAGGGTTTTTCCGCTGTGATCGCCCCCATCACTCAGCTTACGAAGCAAGATTCCCGCTTCCAGTGGACTCCTGAGGCTCAAGAGGCCTTTCTGACGCTCAAAAAATGATTCACCTCTGTTCCTGTCCTGAATCATCCGGATCCAGTCTTGCCCTACATGCTAGAGGTGGATGCCTCAGAAACTGCGGTAGGGGCGGTTCTGTCCCAGAGATGAGGCCCCAAGGCTTCTCTTCACCCCATCGCATTCTTCTCCCGGAAGCTCTTGCCACCAGAGGGGCAGCCGCACACCCTATTCTGGTCTTTACCAACCACAAGAACCTTGAGTACCTACGGACTGCAAAAAGACTTAAACCCCGTCAGGCACGATGGGCACTTTTTTCTCAAGGTTCCAACTACACATCACTTACAGGCCTGAGTCGAAGAATACTAAGCCAGCCACTCTGTCCAGGATGTTCTGCAAATCTGGAAATCCGGCCCCACCAGACACCATCCTTCCTTCCCAGAGCTTCTTGTCTCAGGAGGACCTGTTATCTCAGCTCAAGTGAGCACTAACCAGTTTCACCACACCACCCGACCCTCGACTGATACTGAAAGAGGGGCTGTGGTGGTACCATGACAGAGTCTTCATCCCTGAGGGGCTACGCTTAACCACCTTTGAACTTTGTCACGACCATGAATTGGCTGGGCATTTTGGCAGTCACAAGATACTTGAACTATTATCACGCTCCTTTTGGTGGCCCTGCTGATGAGGACTGTAAGAAATACGTCAGCGCCTGTCCAGTCTACGCTTGAAATAAGACAAGTAGGACCAAAGCCTGGGGTCTACTAAACCCACTTCCTATTCCTGAGCGCCCATGGTCCCACATATCCAACTCGACTTTGTAGTCGAGTTGCGTCCCTCTGCCGGGTTCAACTCCATCTTTTTGGTCGTGGATTGCCTCACTAAAATGGCCCATTTCATACCTATGAAGGGCACCCCGTCTACTACAGAAACAGCTGAGACCTTCATCAAGGAAATTGTCCGTCTCCATGGAGTCCCCACCAATAAAGTTTCCGATTGTGGAGTACAATTCACGTCTCGGGTCTGGAAGGCTGTATGCTTGGGCTTAGGGATTGAACTGTCATTCTCGTCTGCCTACCATCTACAGACGAACGGCCAGACAGAGAGGACTAACCAAACCCTGGAACAGTACCTCCGCTGTTAGTCCTCTTTCTCCCAGGATGATTGGGTCTCACTGCTTCCAGTAGCTGAATTCACCTACAACAACACGGAGCATTCGGTCACTAAGCAATCTCCATTTTGGGATATCTCCGCTACCATCCTACGTTCCTACCCAGCGTGATCCCGATTGCTACAGGAGATACTGTCCCAGATCCAGGAGCTTAACAAGAGGGCCTTTGACAAAAGGAGATGAAGGGAATTGGATCTGCAACCAGGTGACCGAGTTTGGCTGGCAACCAAAAATCTGAGGCTCTCCTGCCCCTCCAAGAAACTGGGACCAAGGTTCATCGGGCCTTTCCCCGCGAAGAGAAAAATCAATAAGGTGGCATATGAGCTGACCCTTCCTCCATCCATGCAAAATCCATCCGGTGTTTCTGGGAAGGAGGTCAGCTCCACCAGGGCCAGTTCTTGTAGACGGAGAGTTTGAGTTAGAAGCTGTTCTTGCTTGCAGGAGGACAATATCCACGCCAAAGAGCTTATTGAAGCATTTTGGAAGAAGCACCCAGAACGGAGAGCCTGTTTGGGCATCCGGAGGCTGCCCCTTGGGGGGGCAATGTATGGAACCTTCCGGGGCCATTGGAAGGCCTATGTGCGGGCGCATGTAGCGTATGCGTGCGCCCATTCGCGTGCTCCTATGCACCCCTGCGCGCACCTGTGCGCGCGCATGCGTGCATATGCACCGGCAACGGCGCCAATAGTGGCCATTTAAGCAGACAGCACCAGAAGCAAGTTCTGTCCATGCTGTCCATTCTACAGCGTTTGTGTGCTCCTGAGCGACCCGTTATCCTGATTGCCTTGACCCTGCTGTTGATCTCCGCCTGCACTGACCTCGGCTTCCACGACCACTCTCCTGCCTGCTCCCTTGTACTTTGCTGCCTGCCTGTTAAACGAAATCTGCCTGTGCCCGACTATTCTCCTGCCTGATTCTTCTGTACTGCACTGCCAGCCTGTTACCGACCTGGCCTGCACCACTATGCTTCTGCTTGCACAAGCTCATCAAGGACCTGCACATCACCACCAGTGACCCAGTCTGACCCTCGTGCCTCCCTGCACTCCCGAGCCTCCTGTTTACTCTACCAGGGGTTCCCGAATGAGGGTCGTAAAAGAGGTTGCCCACTGCAAAAATCAGACTCCACCATCAGGTACTTGACACCAGCACTGCCTTAAGGGTTAAGGCATGGAGTTCACCAGAGCTTTACAGGTTGCCACTGAAGTCCTCTTCCACTCCTCCATGATGACATCACGGAGCTGGTGGATTTTAGAGACCTTGCGCTCCTCCACCTTTCATTTGAGGATGCCCCACATATGCTCAATAAGGTTTAGGTCTGGAGACATGCTTGGCCAGTCCATCACCTTTATTTTCAGCTTCTTTAGCAAGGCAGTGGTCATCTTGGAGGTGTGTTTGGGGTCGCTATCATGTTGGAATACTGCCCTGCTGCCAGGTCTCCAAAGGGAGGGGTTCATGCTCTGCTTCAGCATGTCACAGTACATGTTGGCATTCATGGTTCCCTCAATTAACTGTAGCTCCCCAGTGCTAGTAGCACTCATGCAGCCCCAGACCATGACACTCCCAGCACCATACTTGACTGTAGGCAAGACACACTTGTCTTTGCACTCCTCACCTGGTTGCCGCCACACACACTTGACACCATCTGAACCAAATAAGTTTATCTTGGTCTCATCAGATCACAGGACATGGTTCCAGTAATCCATGTCCTTAGTCTGCTTGTCTTCAGCAAACTGTTTGCGGGCGTTCTTGTGCATCATCTTTAGAAGAGGCTTCCTTCTGGGATGACATCCATGCAGACCAATTTGATAAATTGTGAGGCGTATGGTCTGAGCACTGACAGGCTAACCCCCCACCCCTTCAACCTCTGCAGCAATGTTGGCAGCACTCATACATCTATTTCTCAAAGACAACCTCTGGATATGACGCTGAGCACATACACTCAACTTCTTTGGTCGACCATGGACAGGCCTGTTCTGAGTGGAACCTGTTCTCTTAAACAGCTGTATGGTCTTAGCCACCGTGCTGCAGCTCAGTTTCAGAGTCTTGGCAATCTTCTTATAGCCTAGGCCATCTTTATGTAGAGCAAAAATTATATTTTTCAGATTCTCAGACAGTTATTTGCCATGAGGTGCCATGTTGAACTTCCAGTGACCAGTATGAGAGAGTGAGAGCAATAACACCAAATTTAACACACCTGCTCCTCATTCACACCTGAGACCTTGTAACACTAACGAGTCACATGACACTCGGGAGGGAAAATGGCTAATTGGGCCTAATTTGGACATTTTCACTAAGGGGTGTACTCACTTTTGTTGTCAGCAGTTTAGACATTAATGACTGTGTGTTTAGTTATTTTGAGGGGACAGCAAATCTACACTGTTATACAAGCTGTACACTCACTACTTTACATTGTAGCAAAGTGTCATTTCTTCAGTGTTGTCACATGAAAAAATATAATAAAATATTTACAAAAATGTGAGGGGTGTACTCACTTTTGTGAGATACTGTAAGTTGGCTTGCTGTTGACATAACTTGTCATCTAGTGACAGAGCAGGCCACAGGAGACCAATCTGTGGTTGATCAATTGGCTGACCAAAGTAACAGTTGGGACCTTAGGTAACGTCCAGGCTGGCATGAAAGAGTTATTTCTTTCTTATCTCTGTTCCTGCAGCTGGCGGTCTAACTGGATAGCCAGCTGTATCAAATCCTATAAAGAATCAGGTGCCTCTATTTGGGCAAGATCATTCTTGAGTGTTTCTGATAGGCCTAGACGAATACTATATTTTTGAGAGCTGCATTATTCCAGCATGCATCTGCTGCCCATCTATGGAATTTACTGGTATAATCTTCCACTGGACGTCGCCCCTGTTAGAGGGCATGTAGAGCAGTTTCAGCAGTGTTGGGGATCATCATATAGCCATAGAGGTAAAAAACTTATGAAACTGTATTGAGGAGTGGACTGCACTGTTCCAGGAGTTGATGTGCCTAGCCCTGATGCTCATCAGACAGCAAGAAGAAAATAAAGCCCACTTTTATTGACTCAAGTGAGAAAGTTTGAGGTTGCAGGTCACAATTGACATGCATTTTTGAATGCCCTGTATTTTCTTTGGTCCCCAGAAAACCATTCCAGGGTGGGCACTCATAGTTCTGGTGGTGGAATTAACATGGCAAGTGTAGTTGGTTGAAGTTCCCCTGATATGGAAGCAGGTGCAGGTGACGGCTCTGGCTGGCTTGGAGCTGCAGTGGCTGAGGCAGTGGACAGGTTCTGGATGAGTTGAAAGTTGTTTTCTCCTAAAGATTCTTTACAGCTTGTGTAAGAGCTGCTATTTTTTGGCATAGAGTCTCTAGTGGGGAAGCACCACCCTCGACCTTGGACATGGCTTGATCTATACTGTCACATACCTTGGTGGAGGCCAAAGTGGTGAGAGGGCTTCCCTTGTGGCTCTGGTCCAAACACACCTGAATGTGGGAAGGTGGCATGGGAGGCTCAGGGTAGTATGGGTGCCGGGGCCTAGACAGCAGGTGATGATCAGCAGTGGTAGACAGTTTATGCACTGACTGTGTGGAAATGCCAGAAAGGGCCCAGAAGGCAGATCTGGTAACCAGGTTCTGAAGGGTTATACATGGATAAGCAGAGGTAAAAGAAACAAATGTCTGCAGACAAGCCAGTCAAGCACAGGAGATCAGGCAGCCGAGTCGGTAGCAGGAAGTCCGATCGCATGGCAACAAGGAAGCACAGGAACAAGGATCACAGAGAGCTGAAAAACATCCAGCAATCAGTATATGTTAGGACCTCCTTTAAATAGGCAGCTTGGTGCCATTCCGGGGATGTAGATATGCGCAGACGTGCACCAATACACAGATGCATGCCATATGAATGCATTGACATGTCAGTGCATGCTGGTTACTAGCCTCATCTATGTACCGGCACATGCACACCAGCAATTACTGGTTCAATAACATATGCCCACTGCTCGTCATGGCATGCTAAGCATTTTTTTTTTTTTATTTCTCTGTCTGCCACTGGGTGCCCTAGGTCTTTCGCAATCCTAGCAGCATCCATGCACCCTAGTGAGATTCTGTATTTAACTTTGTTTAGGTAGTAAGTAATGATAGAGTAGTGTCAGGGACTTATCTATGGTTTGCAGAGTAATCCTGCAGCTCATGGCATCTAGTCTATAGTAGTCGCAGAATGATGGGCCTGTCAGTATCGCTATCACTAGCAGATTGATATGAAAAAGAGCAGTTGATTGTGGTGCAAGGGGAAAGAGGTCTAGAGGAGCTTGTGACGTTAGCATGGAAAAGAGTGCTTGACTGTTTGACCTGTTTTCAGTGTGTGGTTGGTTCTCTGGCTTCTTTGCGGCATTTTAATTGTTAGGGTATTGCTGGCTTTGACACCTTGCTAAGGGTTATCATTACTCTCTCTCACATATGCTGGGTGCTGTCATTGCTGGTTCCAACTGAGCTTATTTTACTTCCACAATCTCTGCAGCATACCTCCAGGCCCTATTTAGTCTATACAAAGGGGGAAAGGTGGCACACTATGAGCTATAGACCAGGACGAAGCACTCACTTTCGGATGCGCCCATTTTGGTCATACTCACATTTTGGGCCCGCGGTTCAAGTGGAATGTAAATTCACTGACACGGAGCACCCCGTAATGCATTGCTGCAGACGGCGTGCATAGCTCCTCCTCCATGGGAGGGCTGCCGCCGTCTGGGCTGGCTTTGTGTTGACGTTTTATTTATAGGGTGCGGCCACCGAGTGACGTATGGGTGACCCCGCCCCCTTCTGACATCATGTGATGTCAGAGGGGCGGGTCACTCAAATACATCCTGGGTGGCCCCACCCTTCACTATAAATAAAACATCAAAGCAGAGAGAGCTAAGTCGGCGGGAGCCCTCCCATGGAGGAGGAGCTGTTCATTTTTTTTTCTGGTCCGACACTCGCCGTGATTGACGATGGATTACAATGGGGACTCTTATTTTTATTTTTTATTTTTTAATAAAGGGCTTGTCCCTAAATGTCTCCTGTGTTTTTTTTTTTTTTGACATTTTTTGGTGAATTAGTAGGGGTATGATGTACCTGATACTAATTCACATGGGGGGGTCAGGATCTGGGGGCCCCCTTATAAAAGGGGGCTTCCAGATTCCAATAAGCCCCCCACCCGCACACCCCCACAACCACAACCCAGGGTTGTGGGGAAGAGGCTCTTGTCCGCATCAACATAGGGACAAGGTGCTTTGGGGTGGGGGTGCAGAGCCCCCCCTTCCCCAAAGCACCCATACTCCCCATGTTGAGAGCATGTAGTCTGGCATGATTCAGGAGGGGGGGAGCGCTCGCTCGCCCCCCCCCCATCCTGGCCGGCCAGGTTGCATGCTAGGATAAGGATCTGGTTTGGATTTTAGGGGGAACCCCACGTCAATTTAAAAAAAAAAAATTGGCGCGGGGTTCCCCTTAAAATCAAAACCAGACCCAGTGATTTTTCTGTATATTGCCGGGAGCCGGCAATACATTACAGCTGCGATAATAAATGACAATTTTTCCTTCAGAAATGTAATGTTTCTCTAGCTATGTTCTAAACATCACAGAGGTGCACCCTTTTACAGGCAGATTAAAGGACCCCCCCAAGCATATTTAAAGGAATATTTCATTTTTATTGTTTCACTTTAAGCATTATTAAAATCACTGCTCCTGAAAAAACGATTGATTTAAAAACTTTTTTTTTTGCATTCATACATGGCCCCTAGAACAGGACCCAGTTCCCCATAACTTGCATATTAGCCTTTGAATTGAGCACTTTTGATTTTACATGTTCGGCTTCCATAGACTTTAACAGTGTTCGAATGTTCGCACACATTTTTGATTGTTCACATGTTCTGGTGCGAACAGAACCGGGGGTTGTTCGGCCCATCCCTATTTGACATGTGTTAGTCAATTATACCACATTTTTTTCCAATTGGGCTTTCATTTGGTGGTGAATGGTAATGGTTACCTCCTGATTTGTTTTATTAACAAAGGAAAACTGGCCCAAAATAGTTTTACCATAACCTTCCATCAAGTAATAACCCAAATGCAATTCTCCTGCTCCTGATGATCGTAGAAATGCCACATATGTGTATGTTAGTTGTTGTTGGTACCCATAGTACAGCTCAAACACAATAGTGCGCATTTTGCTTTTTTTTTATCCTACTTAAAACACACTGACACTGATACTAATTTTAAAAAAATCCCGTCCCAAAAAAAATACTGATCCTGATCTTTGACCCTGACCATGACCTTTGGCCCAAACACTAACCACGGCACTGACCTAGATCAAACCTTGAACCAGGTATCTTTTGTATTTTTTTTTTATTTTATTTTATTATTACTAAAAGTATTATCCTTTTTTTTTTTTGACACACACTTTTTTTTCTCTGCAAGGAGAGAGAGAGAGAGATGTATCTCTCTCCTCCATTCACAGAGAGAGTAAACATGGGGGTGGGCTTTGCAGTGACTGATCACTGTGATAGCCAATTAGAGGCTATCACAGAGATCAGGTGACCTGATCGTCACTCTACCTGAGTAAAAACTAATGGCCAGAATCCATCCCTTGCTAGTGTAACGAAGGGATAGTATTCATAGCATTATGCAGAATCCTCCCGTTTATACTAGAGGCATCTGACAAAAGAAAATATGTATGTTCAAACAAGCTATCCAAAATATATCATTGAGTTGCTGATATTTAACAGACAAGCTAACATATGGCCTTATAATATATACCTGATATCAAAAGATAGAATCTTCAATGGATCCTGTCCTAGGTGGCTGTACCCTGGGTGCTAGTTGCAGGATGTAGTAATCACTTCCAGGAGATGTATATACAGTATCTCACAAAAGCGAGAACACCCCTCACATTTTTGTAAATATTTTATTCTATTGTTTCATGTGACAACACTGAAGAAATTACATTTTGCTGCAATGTAAAGTAGTGATTGTGCAGCCTGTATAATTGTGTAAATTTGCCATCCCCTCAAAATAACTCAACTCACAGCCATTAATGTCTAAACCCGTTGGCAACTGTCCCATTACTTTTGGTCCCTTAAAAAGTGGCAGGCACAAATACAAACTGTTGTAAGTCCTACACCGTTCACCTGATTTGGATGCAAATACCCTCAAATTAAAGCTGAAAGTCTGCAGTTAAAGCACATCTTGTTTGTTTCATTTCAAATCCATTGTGGTGGTGTATAAAAGATTAGAATTGTGTCTGATGTCCCAATA
>BLSH010490272.1:1365329-1378017 GCA_018402905.1 Glandirana rugosa
CCATCGTAGATCTCGTTCAATTATCCGTTTAAACCAGACCTTTAGATACCGATATGGGGACATTCGACGTAAAATCAATATCGATGGATCCTGTCCTGAATGACTCTTCGACTTTGACTTCAAAACAGGAAGACTATGGTCCATATGTAGTATTCTGGTGAACATAATAGATGTTGATCCCTTACTCGAACTCTCATAAATTGAAACAAAATCCTGACACCTAATTAAACCTCCTGGGTGACGATCGGACGTGACGAAATATATGTCATATATATATATATATATATATATATATATTTCAGTCCAAGTATTTATAACCCTGAAGCTGTTTTAAGAATGCAAATACCCTCAAATTAAAGCTGAAAGTCTGCAGTTAAAGCACATCTTGTTTGTTTCATTTCAAATCCATTGTGGTGGTGTATAGAGCCAAAAAGATTAGAATTTTGTCGAAGTCCCAATATTTATGAACCTGACTTTATATATATATATATATATATATATATATACTGTATATAAAGCAGTGCAGGCTAGCAGTGGGTCCTCCAAATTAATCCACAGTCCTAAAACAAAGTTAAATACTCTCAAGCTCATTCCCTAGTTGTAGATAATACAAGTGGTCTTATGATGTATACCTGGTATCAGAAGGACAAAACTTCAGTTTCAGCTTCTCAGTAAGTCCTGTCCTAGGTAGCTATAACTAAAATGCAGCTTACAGGGGTATAGCCATAGATTTCCAGACCAAATTTGCCTATTAACTTGCTCTAGATGCTACCCATAAAAAGAAGACAACACATACCTTTCATTGACACAATGTGCACATTTGGGGTGCTGTTACATTAATTGGCACCTGCATGCAGATTGCAAGGGTGATGCGGTCACCTGCAATGTGGGAAACATGCATAGACCAAACTTTTCCTACACCGCGTTCTGGTGAGAACCAGCTCTGAGGTAGAGAGAGACAGGCTAATGAAACATCTATGTTTCAAAAATTTTTATTGAACAATTTTTCAAAAGATCATAATGAATCTCATTATAAGAACGGTTACATTGACAATATTTGCTACTTATAGCAACGACTGAGACTATTTGAGGGGAATAACACACGCTTGGGATGATTGTCAGTTGCATTCTGGGTATCAATCTCAGTAATCATTACCATATTTAGTTAAATGGTTACAATTATACATTGTTTGAAGGTCAATGTCAGCAAAAATTGCAGTGAGAACAAATATATTTTCTATAAACTACAGACTATACACAACAAACATTGAACAGTCTCCATGCAACAATGATAGCTTAGAGTTAAGTATACTTTAAGGTTTAAGCTCTTCATTGACACCCATGTGGACCACTTGTAGTTAAATGAGGGTATGTTATCGAAATTTAAGGCTATCATACGCTCATAATGATAATGGGTATTCACTGTATGCACCACTTCAGATAAAGAGGGGGCATTTACTGTTTTCCATTTTTTTGTGATGATCAATCTCGCAGCTATAAGAATATGTGCCACTATGGTTCTATATTGAGATGGGAAACTATTTAAGTGCATATTTAATAATGCTAACTGCGACATCAGACTTGTTAATATGCCTGTAGTTTTTTAAATCAAGGAGAACACTGTGTTTAAGAAGCTTTTTATACACGTACTGTCCCATAATATATGGAAAAGGTTCTCCATAGAGCCACAGTGACGCCAACACAGCGGCGAGTGATCCTTATATATTTTGGACAGTTTAAAAGGAGTGTAATAGTCTTTGTGGAGGATTTTATGGGCATTGTCCCAGTGGTCTGTACAATGCGATAGTTTAAAGGTGTTGGGCATAGCTGATTGCCACACCTCATTGGAGAATTGTTTACCTAATTCTTTTTCCCAAGCCACTTCGGACGATGACTTACACTTTTCTTCAGGATGACATAGGAAATTGTAAAACCAGGATATCCCCCCTTTTTTGTCAAAGGATGAATGAAGATAAGTCGATAGTGAGGAAAGTATTTGAATAGATTCCAAAGGCTGTTTTTTTATTAAAGGATGATATTTGTATCCAGGAATAAAAATCTGCCGACTTATGCTCAAAGCATAGGTCTTTCACCGTCCGACATCCCTGTGTAATCCATCTAGGGATGTTTAGCTGGGGTATTAGGTATTGGTACACATGGAGTGGAGTATCTATGATTTGATGTGGGAGAGAGGGAGAAGTTTGGTGTATCATTTGAGACCATACTTCGAGAGAGACCTGTATAGAGGGTAATCCAGGGATCCCTATTACTTTGCCATACTGTTTCACTAGAAGAAGAGATGGTAAATCTCTATTCCCAAGTGTTGGCATTGGCAATAACATCCCAACCCAGGCAATAACATCATCTTGAACGCAGCAATGCGGCCAATCAAAGATATTTCATATGTAAATATTTGTGACATTTCTTGGGTTATGGTTTTTAGGAGTTTTGGGTAGTTAGCCTCAAATGTTTCAGATGAGGGGGTTTTCAGGGTTATTCCCAGGTAAGATAATGAATGGGTTTCCCACATGTACGCAAACTGGATTTAATAATAGTCAGTTTAGGTTTTGGGATGGCAATAGGAAGGGCTGAGGATTTTGATGCATAACTTTATAATAAGAGACCTCTCTAAAGCAAGATAATTCCCTCTGTACTGCCTCTAGGGAGCTTGTGGGATGAGTCAAGGTCAAGATGACATCATCTGCGAACAGCCCAATTTTGCGTGACTGCCCACCTTCTTCAATTCCATATATCAGAGGCTTGGCTCTTATGGCTTCCACTAAAGCAGTGGTTCTCAACTCCTGTCCTCGGGACCCACTAACAGGCCAGGTTTGCAGGATAACTGAAATGCATCACAGGTTATATCATTTGCTGCTCAGTGATTGCAGGATTCTAGTCTGCTGCTCCCCAAAGTAATACTTAAAATATGACCTGTTGGTGGGTCCTGAGGACACGAGTTGAGAACCACTGCACTAAAGGTTCCATTATCATTGTAAAAATGATAGGGGAAAGGGGACACCCCTGTCGAGTCCCATTGGTAATTGGGAAAGGGTCAGAGATGATGCTAGAGGTAAACACTTTTGCAGATGGTTGTGAATATAGGGCAGAAATGGCTGATTTAATAAAAACCAGGATTCTGAACTTTTGTAAGACTCTTCGCAGAAAACCCCAGTGCACCCTATCAAAAGCATTTTTCGCATATAAAGTTGCAAAAACAGAAGGGGCACTGTGGTCCTCTGCAAGCTTAAGAAGGTTAAACATCCTTCTTGTGCAATCCTGGGGTTGCCTTTCTAGCACAAAACCAACCTGATCTGCTTTAAAGCCAAGTTCCACCCTATTAAAAGTCAGCAGCTACAAAAATAATCGGACACTCACCCCAGGCTCCAGCGATGCAGCAGCCCGCAGTGTTGCTCTTCTCCCCCTCCCTTTGGTGGCGCATCACAAGTGTGGACACCCGGCTTTGGCTTCAAAGCTGGGTGCACACTGCGCATACGCAGGTCGCGCTGTGCACTGTGAATGGCCGGTGCATCCTCTGAGACCTGTGACGTGTCCCCGAAGATTGCTGAGAGGGAGGGGGGAAGGTGAACTTCCGGTTCCGCGGCACCAGGAAAGGAAGTGGACCTGGGACCCTGTGAAAACAGGGTCCCCGGCTCCCCCCCCCAAAAAAAAATTACATGCCAGTTGTGGCATGTCGGGGGGTCACCTTCCCTTAAAGCGAAAGTTCCACTTTTGGGTGGAACTCCACTTTAATGAGTAGTGGAGTTACCCTGGCCAGCCTATGATCTTGGCATAGATCCTTACATTTGTGCTTATGAGAGAGATAGGTCTAAAATTTTTTGGGTGGTCCGGTTCTTTCCCTGGCTTAGGCAGGGTAATCACCACTGCTTGTAGCATTTCTGGGGGAAAGGAGCTAGATTCCGCCGCTGTGTTACACACTGCTGTAAGTTGGGGAATCAAAATTTCCCCAAAAACCTTATAATATTCTGCGGAAAATCCATCCGCTCCAGGAGATTTATTTGGGCCATAGATTTAACTACTTTCTGAATTTCATGTGACGTAACTGGTGCATTCAAATTGGTCAATATGGTGCAGTCCACTTTTGGCCCCTTTCAAACTTATGCGACTTGTCCTGCAATTTGGGACTGCAAAGTCCCATGACAAGTCATTCCCCATGATTTCCAATGAGTACCGTTCATATCTGTGCGACTTCAAGTCGCTCCGACTTCAAAGTAGTCCTTGCATTACTTTGGTCCAACTTTGATGCAACTTGAGGTCCATAGACTTCAATGTTAAACCCTCAAAGTCACATGCAAATCACGCCTGAATAATATAGATGCAATTTCTGTATACTATTTCTGTATGACTTTGTAATATGTTTTCATTGTGCCAAAGTTGCAACAAAGTTGGACCAAAGTTGTACTGATCTCAAATCGTGCTGAAATCGCATCAAAATCACGGTAAAATCGCAGCAAAACCATGGCAAAAAATTGCGGTAAAATCGTGTGACACAAATGTGAAAGGGGCCTTTGGGAGATTTATTGATTCTAAGAATTTAGAAATAACCGCCTTGTTCGGCTGTAATGTAGTGGGGGTCATCTTTTAAATCATATAGTGCTGCGTAATATTTCTGGAATGCGTTTGCTATTTCCTTAGGGCGGTACACTAATTTGTCAGTTATAGGGTCCTTAATAGAGGATAGTTGTGATCTCATTAACATTGATGCCAGTAGTTTACCTGCTTTATTACTGTGAGAATAATATTTGACCTACATTTTTTGTAATGATCTTTCTTGGTCCAAAATAAGTACTAGCCTAAGTTCTTGATGGCATTTCATTAGTTCCTCACTGTGTGTATGAGTTGAATTTCAATTGTTCTGATCCTCCAGTTGTTTAATTTGCTTAAGCAGTGTGTTGATAGCATGCGTCCTCTTTCTCCTTTCCCCTGCTGCCAATTGTATCAGCAAGCCTCGACTAAACGCCTTATGGGCACGCTGTTGCACAAAATATACATAAAACCTGTGATATAAATCAATTTAAAGTGCATATATAGAACGTGACTAAGTGCCTGTGGGTTGTGCCATAAATAATAAAAATACCGTATATACTCGTGTATAAGTCGACCCGTGTATAAGTCGACCCCCCTACTTTTGCCAAAAAAATATGGGAAAACGTATTGACTCACGTATAAGCCTAAGTGGCAAATGCAGCAGCCACTGGTAAATTTCAAAGATAAAAATAGATGCCAAAAAAAAATTACCAATGAGGCATCAGTAGGTTGTATGTACCAAAAAGACATTACGTTATTTTTTTTAATGACAGGTCCTCTTTAGAAGAGATTTGGGGTCTAAAAGACCCCAAATCCGTCTAGGGACCCTAACATAGGAAGTGGCCATGTAATCGGGAGTGTGTGTGTGTGTGTGTACAACTGTTTATTTTTTACAGTACAGTATACTTACTTCCTATGTATTGAATAAGGCTGCTGTGTTCTTCACATATGTCAAATGCAAAGAAAAAAAAACACAGTTTTGTCATTTGAATATCTGACCATATTAACCCTTATTGTTCACACAATAAGGGTTAATATGGTTAGTTAATCGAATTGCCAAACTGTTTTCTTTTACATTTACATAAGAAGGACACGGCAGCCTTATTCCTTTCATAGGAAGTGCCTGTGTCCTCTGCCCTTACCTTCAGCCCAGTCACGTCGCAAGTGTGACTGAGCTGAAGTTCCGCCCTCCAGCAGGCCGTCAGTGGACGTGATGGCATCCCCGGCATCCCTGGAATGCCTGGAATGCATCTCAGCCGCCGCGGGTGCCCTCGGAATGTTTCCCCGCGCTCGTACCGGCTGTTGACTCGCGCATAAGACGAATCTCGGTTTTTTGACACAAAATCCGTGTCAAAAAACTCGTCTTATACGCGAGTATATACGGTATATAAATGCACATCAAAGTAAAACAATACCATAAATAAAGTGACTTAGTGCAATAATTAGAATAGAAAGTCCATGAATAGCTAAAACAGTTCTTCAATTAAATAAAATCTCATGTGATATCAAAAATTGTTTCTGTGTTGAAATGAGTGCTCAGAAAGATTTAAGATTAAATAAAGTGCTTGAAGTTGTGCAAATGTCCATAAGAGTCAATCTGGTAGAAATCTTCAAACACCACCAGGGGGACTCTTGTGACGGTGCTCTCCTATATGTGCTCACAGAACTCTCACCTCAAGGGCGCAGTATGTACGCCTTTAGATAGATGACCACTAGCTGTGCTGTATGATCCTCCCACCTAGGGGGCGCTCTTCCCTCAATTCTTTTCCTCTTGGGTTCCTCACAGGTTCCTCTCAGTTTCTCTAGTAGGTAACTCCCCCTCAGGGATAGAGAAGACAGGCAGGTATCCGGATACAGCCAGAGCCGGAAGCACAGTGAGAGACGGCGGTGCCGTTTTTAAACCTTTTATATGCGTGGTGCTTTTTTATCAATGTAAGCAGCCAATTTTATATTTCAATAAATGGTTTGGCATTACTATATTACACTATGGGAGCCTGTCTTCTCTATCCCTGAGGGGGAGTTCCGCCAGTAGTTACCTACTAGAGAAACTGAGAGGAACCTGTGAGGAACCCGAGAGGAAAGAATTGAGGGAAGAGCGCCCCCTAGGTGGGAGGATCATACAGCACAGCTAGTGGTCATCTAGCCAAAGGCGTACATACTGCACCCTTGAGGTGAGAGTTCTGTGAGCACATATAGGAGAGCACCGTCACAAGAGTCCCCCTGGTGGTGTTTGAAGATTTCTACCAGATTGACTCTTATGGACATTTGTACAACTTCAAGCACTTTATTTAATCTTAAATCTTTCTGAGCACTCATTTCAACACGGAAACTATTTTTGATATCACATGAGATTTTATTTAATTGAAGAACTGTTTTCCCTATTCATGGATTTTCTATTCTAATTATTGCACTAAGTCACTTTATTTATGGTATTGTTTTACTTTGATGTGCATTTATATATTTTTATTATTTATGGCACAACCCACAGACACTTAGTCACGTTCTATATATGCACTTTAAATAGATTTATATCACAGGTTTTATGTATATTTTGTGCAACAGAGACGGTTCCCCCACATACGAAAGGCGCAGTACTCCATTATATTAGTAATCTTATCTAGTACTATTGTGTATAGTATCAGTACTGCAGCAGTCATGTTCAGTTCTTTCATTGGAGGGAATCCATATAGTCACAGTGTGGCAGCGCAGGGGATTAGATTATACTCGCCTTATGGGCATGCTATACATTAAATACATTGGTATCAGAGCTAGGGTTCATCTGAAAAAGTCCTTAAGCTGAGGTCCTATCCTTTTTGTGTGTTTTTTAAAGATAAGAGAAAAGTACTGTTATGCCAAATTCTGGCTTGGTCATGATTACGCCCATCCCCCAGGGTTACCGAGACAGGAGTGTGATCCGACCATGTGATTAAATGAATCTGGGCAGATGATGGCTTATGTAATAATGACATATCCAAAATACACATGTCAATTCTAGAGTAGTTTTTATGGGCTGTGGAAAAGAAAGGGAAATCTTTCTCCTGCGGGTGGGTGCAACACCATGCGTCATGCATTTCTGATTCCTGCAGGAATGGTTGAATAGAATTCCTCATCCTGGTGGAGGGCTTTGAGGTGTCCAGAGTGAGATTTACTGTGGCATTGAAGTCTCCACAAAGCACAAGGCACCTTTTCTGTACCTTTTTGATATGTTTGAGCGTCTTGCGGAGAAAAGGAAGTTGATTTGTATTAGGCACATATAGGTTCACCATGGACTCAGAACCTACCTCCGGGATCCTGTATTATGTTGTGAAACTTAAAAGCCACAGAGTTTTTAATGGTGATCATGACTCCCCATTTCTTTTCCTCTGAGTTTGCAAAAAAAAGTGCGTATATTCCTTATGCGTGCATTTAGGAGCCTTTTGACTATGAACATGTGTTTCCTGGACAAATATCATATCTGCCTATAATTATTTAGCTTCCTTCCACAGTGCCTTTTGTTTATAAGGGATATTGAAGCCATATGCCTGGCCGACAAAAAAAAAATGGTCAGTTTGCGGGGACCGACGTGGTTTTTGTGCTTCCTCATCCTTGTGGAGAGTGCTGGGGTCTGTTATACCTCCTCAGGAAGATTCCCGTCGCTTGGTTGTCGCTATGAGCAAGGCTGGCTCCGGAGCTCGTTAAAGCCATGGCCATCTTCCTCGGTAGTTAGCTCTGCCCATCCAAATGAAGCATTTATAACTAAGGGATATTTTGTCCTGATGTATGAAGAAATCAGAACCTATCCCAATAAATTTAGCAACTTATCAGAATGTCAGTGTCCGCCTTTGACAGCTTACTAAGTATTGTTAGACCGCATCTGGAAAGAGTGAATACCAACAAAAGGATGTATGAGAAGGAACATGAGAAAGAGTGCCAACATTTCAGTAAGAAAAAGGGAAGTGTGTCATTTTCTGCAGCTAAATGCACTGCAGCTATCTGCAACTGTGATACGCATTTAGCTGCAGATAGCTGTAGATAGAGGACCCTGGACGCAGCACCTTCCTTTTTTGCCTAAATGCAGCTAAATTGTCTGCAACTAAATGTTGCTAATCATTATGTAGGAATAATATGATTACTCTGCATTGTGTGAGTCCAACTGCTTTTTAGAAAAGTCTTCTAAATGCAGCTGAACTCTGAAATTTAAACTTTCATGTGAATGTATCATAAGTCTTGTAGCTGACTTGCCTTGCTGATGTGTAGTCCCATTGCAATTGCATAATATTTCATTACAATTTAAACTCTTATTACCCTCATTAGTGCAGATCTGTTTGCAAATGAATACATTCCAAATGTAAAAGAAGTTAATATATGAAGTGTTTTTTTCTCTGACAAGCCTAAAGATACTTGAAGAGGCCTAGAAATCCAATGTTTAGGAGATTCAGTAATCTGAAACAACAATAGGCATTTTGAACAATAGTAATTAGAAGATGGTTTCTTTGCTACTATTAAAACGGATTTATTACACTAAGGCAGACTGACATGTATTGCCACACGGAAACAGGATTTCACACTCTCGAAGCATAATAAATCCTGTTTGGGCAAATTGCCGGGGCCTTCTTCTACTTATGACATTGACATGCATTGAGATAATGGAAGGGATGCTAGGTGATAAGTTAGACCAGGATTAGTTGTGGAGTATTTAAACAATTGTGCCACTTGCTCCATTAGTTACATTTAATGAGCAGGTTTTTTAGGCTGCATAAGGTTTGTAGTATTCAGCTAATGATACCGGGAACATATGCAGATTAAAGTTTGACTGCTTTTGAGAAAGCTTAAAGTGAGACAACATTGTTCATTTCTTGTGAAAGTTCAGAAAATCTGAAGCAAATTAGCTGTAATATTTATTGAAATGTGTAACATGCTGTGTCCTTAAATCTGTGAAATGTATTGTTAAGCTGGTAAGGAATTAAGCAGACAATTTCTACATGGCATGTTTTCATGAGCTTTTTTTATGAGAGAAGAGTTGAGCCACGATCAAACTATAAAAGATTTTTTTTCTTATATATGTAGCACCCTCTAGTGTGTACTAGAAGTAGAGTAGGCAAACATATCCCGACTCATGCTGTAAATTTGTGAGTCTATAATTGGGTCAGGGTTACTGGAATTCAGGGCTGGATGACTCATCTTGGCAGTTCCCTGGAGCCTCCCCCTGATGTTTGGAAGGTTGGAGAACCTTCTAGGATTAGAGGGCGGGGGTTAGGAGCAGCTGTCATGCATATTTATGAGGCATCAGCCAATCTCCAGTAGTGGGCTGGCAGAGGACTGAGATAACCTAATAAATATACATGGGCCGTGGAAGCCGATTCCGGGAGTCAGAGGGCTGGAGTGTCATCATCATTATCTCCCTCCTCATGATCATCTTCATCCAAAGCAATGGATTTATCATCTACATCCATTGTTCCTGTTGGGTGAATGACTGAGGCCCATCAATTCAGCACATATAGTCTGGTTCCACATACGTATTGATGGCAAAGGTTTAAGCATTAACACAGAGAAGGAAAGCTGGATTACAATCACTTAAACTCTTTATTGGATTGCTATCAGCTGTAGTTCTATTACAAAGTCAGTGATCACTGTGAAGTTATTTTACCTTACTGCAGTAAGAGTGTTTCACATCACTTTAGTGCACTACTTGGAAACGTGTTTGCTGTTGCTACAGTCATTTTCTAGGTATATACCATTTAAACTAAAAGAGCTGGCTGAAGATCTACTGAACTTTGTTCAACGAACACTAATTTACTACAGTTTTCACCCCCCCTCACTTAGTAGGCCTCTACACTTGCTCAAATAGTAGCATACTAAATTCACCTAAGAACTCTCCCTTCTAGAGCAGGTTGAATTTAAGTGTATCTGTGATATAATAGAGTTATACTGGTCTATCTACAATAAATTGAGTTGTACTTGTTTAGCATTTGATTTATATTAGTTGACTTTCAGACCTCTGGTCTATATCGTGTATACGTTCACATGTTTATTCATTTTGTGGCTGTCGAGGGAGTGATTAGCAGAGAGTGGTTTGACGTACAGTAATCATTCCTCTGCTCTCCTGTGCCCACTCTCGTGTACAGCAGTTAACTCTGTAAAAGTGTTTCTATATTGAATCCTTAGACTACAAATAAGATATCAAGTATTCATGAATGATTTGTTGTCATTACTGTAAGTGATTCCTATGGCTTGTCATCAGAGTTCCTCTTGAATATATAATTTCCTTAAGTAAATATTATTGATTTCTCAACACTGTGTGCTTCCTTTACTTTGTCCTGTTTGGAGTAGAGGTAACACTATGAGTGAACCCAGTGTGTCAGTGGTGGCGGAGGACTCTCAGAGTCAGGGAAACCAAGAGGGAATTGACTTATTGTGCAACCCTCAAGAGGGCAGCGCTACATGAAAATTTAAAAAAAGGACAATCTGCTTCCCTATATCCTGACCTATCGGTCTTTCCATAAATATGGGTCTAAGTGTAGGACATGTCTATGAGTAACTATACAACTTCAATCTCTACATTGATGGTATAGATTAGATGTCGAAAACTGACATCTGACTGCTAGTCAGCAGCTCTGTTTTTTTAAACACTGAGCAGGGGATGATCCTTTTCGTATAGCTTAGAGGGTAATACACACATCCCTTATATTACAGGCTTGGGGGATACTCTATTGCTGTATATGGTGTCATACAGGGGCGGCTGGTGTTTTTTTGTTTGGGTGGGCGGCAAACAACCACCACCCCGGTCCACCTGCACTTACCCCATCTAGGCAGTGGGCATCCGTGAGGATCGGGCACCAGACAACAGCGGGTATCAGGCATCGGCGGGCATCAGAAGAGCGGCAGGGATCGGGGTACCAGGCAGTGGCGGGGATCAGGCTGCTGTGGGTATCCAGGCATCGGGTAGCGGTTCCTGTGTCTTCCTCCTCCTTCCTCCTCCACAGTGCGTCTCCTCCCCTCCTCCTAGGTGTCCAATAGGATTGCCTTTCCTTTTAGCCAATCGGGTGAGGGGTATCAGACCTGCTTCCCGATTGGCCAGGAGAAGGATCATTGTTGCAACAGCAAATATTCAATCGCTGTTGAAACACACCTGGGTGGGCTCCGGACTCAATGCTCTTCACCTCGAACCCACCCTATTTTGAAGCCTATTAAAGCCTCTGGCTCTAATCAGTGCTAAAAAACACATCCCCGCCCATCCCCACCATCAGTGGCGGTTTATTGTTTTGGGGAGCAGTAAACAACCACCCCTCCGGCGGCACCTCAAACCCCCCTACTGTCTGCCGGTCGGTCCACCGGCACTTACCCCATCTAGGCAACGAACATCGGTGGGGATTGGGCATCGGTAGGCATCCGAGGAGCGGCGGGATTGAGGCACCAGGCAGTAGTGGGGATCGGGCATCAGCAAGCATCCGAGGAGCAATGGGGATCAGGGCACCAGGCAGTGGAAGGGATCAGGCTGTGGCGGTCATCCAGATCTTTGGGTAGAGTCTTCTCCTCCTCCCTCCTCCTCTGCCGTGTGTCTCCTCCCCTCCTCCTATGCATCCAATAGGATCGCCTGTCCTTTCAGCCAATCAGGTGACGGGTGCGTGAACCGAGCCCACCCTATTTTGAATATAAGCCAGAAAGTATGTTGGCTAATAAAACTATCTCACATAAAATAATAATAAACATATATACAAAACAATCCAGTGAATTAGTGAAAATCCATGTGAAAAAGCAGTGATTGTAGAAAACATCCACCATATTGATAAAAAATATTTTATAAACATATATAAGTAGTCCAATAAAATAGTGAAAATCCATGTGAAAAATAAATAAATGGTTGATTGTAGAGAACATCCACCATATACCACCACCAATGTGATAACACAGCCTCCACCTATTAGGATATGCTCTAACCAGAGCCCCATGACCACCTGTTATGGGGGGGGGGGGTCAGGGAACTCTTGTGTGGACACAACCTCCACTGGGCAACCAGCATTCAAGCTCCAAACATCTCATTTCAACATCCAAACAACATATCATTTCTCAAGCTTGGACAAAAGTATGCATATGCTACAGCTGTGGGATTGTTGTAGAAGCACAGGAGTTCACTTGCTGGGCATGGGCACCTATGTGAATTGGA
>BLSH010490272.1:1378027-1410203 GCA_018402905.1 Glandirana rugosa
GAGCGACAGACCGTCTGTGTCCTCTGAAGGAGGTGTACCAGACCAGAACGGGAGCCGACTCGGATATGACCTGTCTACACCGTCTCTGAGAGACTACACTCGTGCCAACTAAACGGGGATCTGGGATATTAATACGACGACTCAATAGAGCTCTTACAACTCCCTCTATCTATGTAGTTCGATACGTAGTGAATACGAGATAAAATACGAGCCTCTCTCTAGGGCGAATCTACCTTCCGGTGCCTCGAGGGGTGATCTTCGAGTACCTATATTCGCCAATTGGTCCGGTACGGGGATATATCTAATTGGATACTTTTGTCCTTTTGTGGGGGCAATTCCTGTTTTCATAGGTTAATCTATATAGGGGCATGGCCTGGTTAACCGCTTATATCCATGAGCTTCTAGTGGGGAGCTCCGTGGCCTTCCATCTAAGCGGGATCTCTCTCCGAGCATAAAATAGAGCATAAGTGATGCATAGCTTGATGTATCTATCTCCCTCAACATTCTCGAGATAACTCAGCAGCATAATTATAGGGTCTAGGGGCAAATCAACCGTGCTCACATCAGAGAGTCTCTGCCACATCTGTCCAGTATAGGCTCAGCCGAGGGCAAGACCAGACCATGTGGAGGAAGTCTCCTGTGTCTGCCAGACAGCGAGTGCACTGCGGGTTCAGGGACGGGTATATGCCAGCCAGCCTCTGAGGAGTGTAATAAGCCCTGTGTACAAACTTTAGCTGGATGAGCCTATCCCTGGCCGAGATCATCGCTGGGATAAATGTCGTCAAACAGTCCTCCCATTCCTCGTCCCCCAAACCCGGGATATCCACCTGCCACTTATCCCTCGACCTATTGGGTTTACTGTCATACTCAACCGTGAGGTATAGATAAAGAGAGGGGTTTACCCATTGTGCTGGTCAGTAGCCTCTCAATGGAATCCGATTCCAAAGTCACACAGTCTGGGAACTGGGCCTGATAGGCATGTCTAAGTTGCCAGTACCTGAAATGGAAGCTCTGTGGGAGTGCAAATGTGTTCTTCAGATCTCGGAAGGGTATCAGCTTGCCACCCGCCACAATATGTTTTAAGTTGACAATACCTTTACGTGCCCAAGCAGCCGGGTCAGGGATCTGAGTGAAATATGATAATTTAGGGTTACCCCAAAGCGGTGTATGCGGCGAAACAGTATTTGCCTTCTGACATGGTTTCCTAGAGCGCTCCCAAACATTGATTGTCGCTTTCATCGGTCCCGTCAGCGGGTATGGGGCCTTCCTCCCCCTAAATGCCAAATTTGATAGAGCAGTATAGGAGCCCACTACTGCGGCCTGCAAGTTCACCACAGGATTGGATTTGGGCTGAGAGAACCACCAGCGAACAGTCACAAGGACCGCCGCCCAATAACATATCAGGAAGTTGGGTAGGGCCAAGCCTCCAGATGAAAGTGGCAGATACAGGGTACGTTTGGCCACTCTTGCCGTCTTCCTAGCCCAAATAATGGACACCATTTTTATCAAGTTAGCTCGACCAACCTAGGAGAGTGGGAGGGCCCTCCAGGCAGTGCATCTCTGCGTAAACCGTGCGAGCACTGGGTGCAGGTTCTTTCCCACATAGTCTGACAATTTGGTAGTAATTCTAATCCCTAAATAGGTGAACTCACCCACCCATCGTAAGGGGGTAAGAGTATCCACCTGGGGAACCGATGGGTGAAGAGGAAACAGAACCAACTTATCCCAATTGATATGTATGCCAGAATAGGTGGCAAATTGTTCGAAAATCTCTAACGCCGAACGCAGTGAGGTGTTCGCATCGGAAAGATACAACAGGGTATCATCAGCATATAAGGATAATTTTTCGGTCAGGGGGCCCACTCTGATGCCAACCACTGACTCCGCGGAGCAGGATGGCAAGGGGCTCCAAGGCCAGGGAAAAAAGGCCGGGAGAAAGTGGGCACCCCTAACGGGTACCCCTCTCAAGAAGGAACACTGCTGATAGATTCCCATTAGTGCGGACCCGCGCTCTAGGGTGGGCATTAAGAAGTCGTAGCCAGGTCAGGAAGCCTCACACAGGTACCTCCACTCAGCGGAGTCGAAGGCCTTCTCCGCATCAAGAGAGGCCACGACTCCGGAGTTATCGGAAGACACCAGATCAATGTGGGTGTGTAGTCACCTGATATTGATATCAGTTCCTCTCCCAGGCATAAAGCCGGTTTGATCTGGGTGTACCAGAGCCGTTATAACCGTATTAAGCCTGTTGGCCAAAACTTTGGCCAAGACTTTGGCATCCACGTTGAGGAGGGAGATAGGACGATAGGATGAGCATTGCGAGAGATCTTTCCCCAGCTTCGGTATAACTACTATGACCGCATCACTCATCGAGTTGGGCAATGTCTCCCGAGTCAAAGAGTGGATCAGCGTGTCCTGGAGTCTAGGAGCTAGGTCTTCCTGGTATAACTTGTAGAATTCAACTGGTATGCCGTCAGGGCCCAATGTTTTCCCTGTCTGCACGGCATTTATTGCTGTGCAAATCTCCTCTGACGTGATAGGGGCGTCTAGTTTGGTGGCATAGGATGCAGTCAGTCAGTATCTACTAAGGTACCCCCCAAGGTCTTCTGTCTCAAACGCTACCCGGGAACTATAGAGCGATTTGTAGTATTCTACAAAACAGCGCTTGACTTCATCAGGGTCAGAGACTAGCATACCACTTCCATCTCGAATTTGAGCTATGGACATGCCCCCCGCCTGCTCCCGAGCCATCCAGGACAAAAAGCGGTCCGTGCGCTCCCCTTGTTCAAAAATGCGCTGGGTTTGGTGAAGTAACTTTTTTTGGGTCAAGTCAGTCCGCAGCAAAAGCCCTTGCCTGGTTAGGTCCTGGAGGACGGCATAGTGCTCAGGGTCTTTCGTCCGGAGATAGAGACTTTCCTGACTAATTGACTCGGCCTCAGCCCTGCTGAGCTCCGTCTTGCGGTCATTGCAGACTTTGGCAATAATGGTCATATATTGACCTCTGGTATGTGCCTTAAAGGCATCCCATACATTGTTGGGGTCCGCCGAACCCGGGTTGGTCGCCAAGTACCCAGCCATCTCCACCCTGAACCTCAGCTCCACCTGTGGATCCGAGATCCAATACCTAGACAATCGCCACAGAGCCCGCTGGAGATCCAGAGTGAGTAAAAGTGGGGCATGGTCGGAGATGCCTCTAGGAAGGATCTTGACCTCCCTTACTCTGTCCGAAACTGGTCCCGCCACATAGGCAAGGTCTATACACGAGAACGTTCTATGCGTTGCTGAATGGCAAGTGAAGGTTTTGGTTGTGGGGTGCTTCCAGCACCATGCATCCGTGAGTCCATAAGTCAGGGCCCAGGTTTCCAATCCCTGATGGGGGCCATGGCTAGGGTTAAGTCTATCAATTTCTGAGTTAGGGACCAGGTTAAAGTCCCCTACCATTACAATTCTATCAGTCGGAAATTGCGCGACTTTGGAGATAATCTGGTGAAGCAGTGACACAGAGGCTGGCGGCGGCACATACAACCCTACAATAATCCAAGACATTCCCCAAACTTGAGCATAGAGGATAACATATCATCCGTTTGGATCCAGGACCAAATCCAGGAGAGCAAACGGAAGGGGTTTAAGTACCAGCACACTAACTCCCCTAGCCAGGTTCGAGTATGTGGAATGGTAATGGTGTCCCACCCAGGGCTTCTTCAGACTCAACGCTTTGCATCCCACCAAATGAGTCTCCTGGAGAATACAAATGTGCGTGTTATGCTGTTTGATAAATTGGAACACCAGAGACCTCTTGATCGGGGAGTTCAAGCCCCGGCTGTTCCAAGATAAGATGTTAAGTGATGCGATACCCACTCCACACAGTCGAATCCCAGCCTACACCCTCCACCCCACCCTGAGAGAAAGCTCCTGGGGGTCAAAGTAGCACCGGAAAATATCACATATGTTATGTACATAATTCCTAGTCAAGACATGCAACGCCGTGTATAGTAACTTGAAATTAAAAAACTGACAGTCCTGGAACACGGACCAAACAGAACAAACACCCACCCCCTTAAAGCTGAGGAGGGTTTGGATCCCAGAAACCAAAATTACACCAAAATTGGGCATAGAGGCGCACAAACTCCAAAGGCACTTGATCTGCACCAGAGCAGCTTCCATCCCCGTGCAGACCACAGTCCAGCTAGGATTACTTGGTTCGTTTAACCCGGAACCCCGAGGCCACACAGCTTAAATCATAGTTACTAAAGTCTTACAGCATATATTGTTTCTAGGTTAGAACACCAGTCCCTGTGAAAAAGAAAAAAAAGGAAAAAAAAATGAAATATTGACCCCGCCCCCCAAGGCCTCGGAGGAGGTAGTCCATTGGCATCCCCAAAGTCTGGAAAGCATCTACATGGCAGCTCACATAGCAGCCATAGTTAGGATCTTACAATAAAGAGGTCCTCCAGCATCCCTTAATCCAGGCATTTTGGCTCCACAGTGGCAGATAATTCAACCCCCCCAGCACATGACTCCGCTAAGAATATAGAGCTGCCCGTATAAAAGCCGATCAAGTAAGCGGGGGGAGAGGGGGGGCAAGGGAGGCCTCATTCGTAAAGGAAGGTGCCAGTGGGAGAGCCCAGGTGTAACCTTTAATGAGAGTGTGCTGAGGAGTAGAGGAGGCAAGGGGATCGGTACTGTTTCAGCAAGAAGTATCCAACTCCCACCCAGCACTTGCGTCTTCGGCTTAGCTGCCGATGGCATAGCCACGGCACTCTCAGATACCAGCCAGGGTCACGGGAGGTTTGAATTGGTTTAGACGGTCTCCGCACCCCCCCAATGCAGCCATGGGTCCCTCTGGTGTAACAGCACATTCAGCAGGGAGAATAAAGTAATGGAGGGGGGTTGCACAGTTGCTGGGGGAGAATGTACAGGGAACTGCCGCACATGGAGGTCAGAACATCAATCACAAGTGAACAGGCCATGGACCTGCAGTGATGACATTAGGGAGAAGCTGCCGCTGTAACAGGAGAGTCAAGGGAGGTATCTCAATACTGGAATGTTCAGACCTTCTAGGGAGGGGGGGAAGGAGGAGAACAGGTGTCGTACCTTCAAACAGCAAGAATCCACAAGTTCTTAGCGGTGGAGCGACTCAGCCCAGGTAGCAGCCACGCTGGGTGACGTAAAGAACTGCACTCGGTCGCCATCTTGGACCCTAAATCTTGCAGGGAACAGCATACTGTATTTAAGCCCCTTTTTGCCTGAGCAGCGCTCTAACATGGTCGAACGACTTCCTGATTTTCTGTGTCTCAGTTGAGTAATCTGGGAAAAACATCAGCCTCGCGTTCTCATATTTGAATTCTTCCTGGGAGCGGGCAGCCCTAAGCACCATGTCCCTATCCCTGTAGTGGAGGAATTTAAAAATAAAGGTTCGGGGGGGTGATCCCACCGGCTCCTTGGTAGAAGGGTTCTCTCCCCACCAAAAAGTGGGGAGAGAACCGAGGCTTAAGGAACAGAGTTGGGAGCAGGCGCTCAATGAAGGTGACTGGGTCGGAACCCTCAGCCCTCTTCGGGAGGCCGAGGAGACGGAGGTTGGATCTGCCGTTCCGATTCTCAACGTCCTCCGCTCTGGCCTCCAGGAACTTCACCTTCAGTTTAAGCTTATGGATGTCAGCCCGATGTTCCCGCTGATCGTCCTCCATCGCCGACACCCACAGCTCCACCTCTGTGATCCGGTCCCTGAAGGTGTCCATATCTCTGCGGATCAATGCCGTTTCGGTCTGGAGCCCTTCCAGCTTTGAAGTCAGAGTGGTCTGGCAGTTGTTAATTGCGGCCATCAGGGCATCAAAGGCAGGGGAGCCCACATGTATGGCATCGCCTGCAGGTTGTGGAGCCGGCGAGGCCATGCCGTGCGCTGCACGTGTGAGTGGGCCAACAAGCGGCGGCTTGTGCACTGCTGCAGTTTTATGCTTCTTCTGGGCAGATTGTTTGCCCTTTTCATCGCCAGACAGGGACTGAAGAAGCTGGTATTGGGTAGTGACTACCGATTAACATCCGTGTGTTCCGCAGCAGGATAGATAGAGGATTTGGTGCTGGACCTGGGAGCTCTGCTAAAGAACGTCTGCTCCCGGCGCCATCTTGGACACGCCCCGAATTCCCAGCCTTTTAAGTTCAATGGGGATGCATCTGCCCCGCAGATGTGTTCCGTACTGAACGGGGATCTTTCCCCCTGGTTGCGCCAATTCCCCCTCCCTGATTCGCTGTTTGAACGGACCGGAGCTGCCGAATGGCGGCTCCTTTCGTTCTCAGCAGCAAACAGGCTGGAATTCGCACTGGACTGGTGTGAATCCAGCCTTAAGAATAACAAACATGTCTATACTTACCTGCTCTGTGAAATGGTTTTGCACAGAGCAGCCTGGATCCTCCACTTCTTGGCTCCCTATTCGGTGCTCCTGGCCCCTCCCTCCTGTTGAGTGCCCCCACAGCAAGTAGCTTGCCATGAGGGCACCCTAGCCGAGCAGCTGCTCCCTGTGTCCATTCAGACACAGAGCCACAGTTTGGCCCCACCCCCTCTCTCTCCTGATTGGTTAACTGACTTTGATAGCAACGGGAGCCAATGGCGCCACTGCAGTGTCAGCCAATCAAGAGGGAGAGTCCTGGACAGCCGAGGCACTCGTGCACATCTCTAATTAGAGATAGGGCTCAGGTAAGTATTAGGGGGGCTGAGGGGAGCTGCCACACACAGAAGGTTTTTTATCTTAATGCATTAAATGCACAGAAGATCTTTAGTTCTTCATCTGACTTCTGTCCCGTCAGACAAGTGGTCTGTATATTGGTCATAAAACCTGCCCAGGTTTCACCAAGAACATCCATTACCAAGGAATAAAAAATGAATAATAACATTAAAGATGAGTAAACAATAATGGGGAGAGGCCCTACAGGAATGTATGCAGGAGGACAGTGAATTCTGGGAGTGGCAATCTACCACTTCACTGGTTCAAATGGTCCAGGCAACTCCAAGAATACACTGGTTCTGGAAAGATGTGTATTATCCACCTAATAGAGATCAAGGAAAAAGATGGAGGAGGCCTCAATTTGGGTACAAATGAAATTAATTATAAAGGTAACAAAGGGGTACCATTATCCTATTAATTCAAAGATCAAGGGCAGAGACGGTTCCCCAAAACGAATCTCTAAAAAAGGAAGGGAAAATGGACTATCTTGGTACCATACTCATAACATTTGATATAAAACAAACTTTTATTTATGTACAAAGTGATAAAATACATGGAAAGAACACAGCATTTCTCATGTCCAAAAGAGGCCAACAATACAAACAACGGTGTCTTGTATAGTTATACTGGTACTTGATGTACTCCAATGTAGGAGACCAAATATAGTAGGTTCAAGTAGGACATAGTTCCTCTACATATTTTGCGGTGTCAATACAGCTTCCTCAGGAGTAGGTCTAAAACACAAAACGTATTTTATTTATACAACCAATTAAGAAAAAATGTGCAACTTGTTTTTAAATAGTACAGATAACACATACATCTATCAGGGGAAACACAGTGGGTGAACAGCAGCTTATCCAGTAAACCCGCACATCAAGACACCACCAAGGCCCCAACAAGAACTCCCCCGAGGTGAATACCGGAGCTGCGCAGGAGTGTATGGATAAATGGATTGATTTTTTCATAATTATATATTTTTTTTATTGAGCATGAAAAATACAATTATCCAGTTCCACACTGCCTACTGCATATTTACGGCAGCAGTGTGGATGCCTTGAAAAGGCGGTGATCTGCGAATGGCCGCTAGGGGGGCGCACGCCCGCCATACTCCTGAGGAGTGTGCCCACGGCTCGGGCGGACCCGATGTCTGCCGGCGAGCCGCGATGAGCGGCCACAGGCAAAGAGTAAACACAGCGGTTCCCCAATCTGACAGTGCGGGCATGGGAGATCTACTGATCCCTGTCCCTGGGATTAGTTAGATCTCTCATGCCCATGGTAGCCCAACCCCCACAGTAAGAACAGACCCAGGGAACACAGTTAACCCCTAGATCTCCCCCTGCAGGTTAACCCCTTCACTGCCAATGACATTTATACAGTAATCAGTGGACATTTAAATTTCTGATCGCTGAATAAATGTCATTGGTCCCAAAAAAGTGTCAAAAATGTCCGACATGTCCGCTGCAATATCGCAGTACCGCTAAAAATCGCAGATCGCCGCCATCACTAGTAAAAAATAAAAAAAAAAACCCCAGAAATGAATTCTCACCATCTGTAAAGGCGGCCATTTTTGCGCAAACCAATCAATAAATGGCGATTGCAAATTTTTTTATCACAAATATGAGGAAGAATATAAATCGGCCAAAACCGGTGAAAAAAAAAGTTTTTTTATTTTTTTTTTGGATTTGATTATAGCAAAAAATAAGAAATTCGTTTTTTTTTTGCAAAATGGTTGCTCTTCTTTTGTTTATAGCGGTGATCAGAAATGACGCAGAGGTGATCAAATACCACCAAAAGAAAGCTCTATTTGTGGGAAAAAAAGGACGCAAATTTTGTTTGGGTACAACGTCGCACGACCCCGCAATTGTCAGTTAAAGCGACGCAGTTCCGAATTGCAAAAAGTGCTCTGGTCCTAAACTGGGAAATTCTTCCGGAGGTGAAGTGGTTATACAAGAATTTTTCATTTTTTCTTTTACAGAGTAAAAACTTTACACAGATTGGTATAAATGTAGTTACCATAACAAACAGAACTTACATTACAGGCAAAATGTTTTGCAAAGTAGAATCAAGTAAACTAAAGATTATCCGTAGCATTGATAAATGTAAGGTACAGTATATCAAAAATAATTAGAGAATGGGTGTGATATTGTAGCAATAGCTTGGATAAGATTAATTTATTGTCTCTTTAAAGGGTTCACTTATAATAAGGTTGTAGGAATGCCTTAGGGAGGTGTGGAGATCCCCCCATACACAGAGGCATCCCACAATTCCCAAATTTTGTTAAACTGAGGGACGGACTCCGTAGCCATAGCTGTAAAATACTCCATTTTACGGATGTCCAATATGATTTTTTGAAGCATGGCTAGGGATGGAGGATCTTTTGAAAGCCATAGTATAGGGATGGCTCTCCTGGCCGTTAGCAACACATATGACAGCAACCACTTTCTACATTTCCTAAGTCCTGGGAAGGGAAGGCCTAATAAGTAGTGTATGGGGTCCAAAGGTAGGGAACTATCACTTATAGTCTGAATCATAGACTGTACTTCTGACCAAAAGGGTTGTAACTGCGAACATTGCCTGAAGATATGGTATAAGGACCTTGTTGCTATGCCGCAATGCCAACAAAGAGGAGACAGGGTTGGGTCATATTTATGCAATACTTCCGGAGTCCTATACCAAAACATTAGTATTTTAAAGACGGCCTCTTTTTGTGTCACACATCTAGAGGAGCTAAAAGCAGAGGACTATATCTGTTTCCAGATGTGAAGGGGAATTGGGTTCTGTAAGACATGTGCCAATTTCACCATATATGCATGGGTGTTGTCATAGACAGGGGAAGCCTCATGTAATTGTTGATAGATGATAGAAATCAAATGTGGTTGGTAAGGTCCCTGGGCACACGCTAACTCAAATTGATTTGTTTTATCTAACGTTAGGGTTGAGGTTAATGATGCAAAGAAATGTTTGATCTAGAGGTAGGAGTAGTGTAGATTAGCAGGGATCTGATGTTTATTCCTGATGTCTTTGAAGGTCAGAAATCTACGCGCTACCGGGTGCACAAAGTGGCGGTGTTGGTAAAGGGCTGCCTGAGTCCAGGGGGCCATTTGTCTAATGGACAGGCTGTCTGGAATCAAAGGGTTGAAAAGGATATTAGTTAAGGGAGGGCATGGCGAGGCGAGCAAATATTTTTTAGCTGCTGTACGCCAAATCTGGATAGAGAAAATCATGGATGCCAAACACATATGTTGCAGGGTTTTGTCTTCATGCAGGAGCATAGACTATATCAGAGAACAGGGATGAACCGGATATATTGCTCCAGTCTCAATCTCTGTCCATCTATTGGGAGGGAATTGACTGGACCAGGAGACCACCACGCATAGATGATAAATAATATTTAATAATGTCAGGTGCCCCAAGACCTCCCCGGGTGCGTGGTGAATAGACAACAGATCTGGCTATTCTGGGGGCTTGTGCCAAATGTACCTCAGAAACCCCTGGTGTAGTGATTTTAATTGGGAGAAGGGGACGGGGACTGCCAGGGTCTCAAAAATATGCAGAAGCTTCGGGAGTACAAACATTTTCAATCCGTTTATCCTACCCAAACATGAAATAGGGTATTTATCCCATTGTTTTAACATAGCTTGAATTTCTTTAGCCACTTGCTTACTGGACGCTTAAAGCCGGCGGTGATTGGCTTTTTTTTTCCCCTCAAGCTGTTAGTGCGAGAGAGAAAAAAAGATCACCAATCTTTTGTTTACATGATGTGATCAGCCGTCATTGGCTGACAGCTGATCATGTGGTAAGGGGCAAGGACTGGCCCCTTACTCTGATCTGTGATCAGCCGAGTCTCAGACTCAGTGACCACAGAAAGCTCAGGGATGCACAAAAAGCACATGCTCGGGAAGACATCTATTGACGGCCTCCCGGCAAAGTAGATCTGTGCTGTAGCTGTCATTTGACTATAGTGTGGATATGAAGGAGTTAAACGGGGGGGGTGAATTAGCATTATACAAGGTATGAAAATTGGGTGTAAGATATACTCCTCCTAAATATTTGAGGGTATGTGTACACTATCTATATGGGTACGTATGTTTCAAGATATCTATTAAGTCAGGCGATAGGAGAATAGGGTTTCAGTTTTGGATGCGTTAATTTTATAGCCCGACAGAGAGCTAAATTGTGATAGTAGTTTATGTAGTGAAGGTAGGGTTATAAGTGGTTCAGTTAAAGTTAGAAGAATGTCATCTGCAAAGAGTGAGAGTTTATATTCTCTCTGCCTCATTAGCACCTATCCGGATGGGCCTTTATCGCCTCAGCTAACAGCTCTAGACACAGAACAAACAGAAGAGGCAACAAAGGGCACTCCTGTCCAGTGCCATTCGACATAGAAAATGTTTTTGACTGAGATACCGACATTTGGACCGGAAAGGTCGGATGAGAATATAGAACTTTCAATGCTTCCACAAAGGTGCCTGCAAAACCATAGTGGGACAGGGTGGCGAACATAAACCGCCAGGACAACCTGTCAAAAGCTTTTTGTGCGTCTAAACTAAGTATTAGAGCTGGGCGTTTGAATTTATTTAAGATATCAATAGTTCGCCGGGTGTTGGCCCCTTCCTGTCTTGCTTGCTCAAATCCCACCTGATCCTTATTAATCATTTTTGGGAGTAATTGAGATAATCTATTGGCTAAGATTTTTTTGAAAATTTTATAATCGGAATTTAAGAGTGCAATAGGCCTATAATTATCAGGGAGGGAAGGGTCCTTTCTGGGTTTGGGAATGACTGTAAAGAATGAATGGGTTGTAGGTTGATATAATGTATGGTTATAGAATATGTTGGAAAGTCTTGTAATATGAATACGGAAGCCCGTGGGGTCCTGGTGATTTGTGGGAAGGCAATTGTTTAAGGACCTGTGAGAGCTCTTCAGGGGACATTATTTCATTTAATGACTTGTGGTCAGTTGTCGAAAGTTTAGGGAGTTTAAGAGTGGAGCTGTCACGTGCCTGATGGTAGAGTCTGGCTTATGCAGTGGGCAACCTCTCTTATGACCCTGATTCGGCAACCCCTTGTAGAGTAGACAGGAGGTTCGGGAGTGCAGGATGGCATGAGGGCTGGACTGTTCACTGATGGGGGTATGAAGGTCCTCAGGAGAGCTTGTGCTTGACTGAAGAGTAGTGGTGCAGGCTGGGTGTCAGGAAGATCATCAGAATAATACCTCTCAGGAAAGGCCCATCAGAAGAAATCCCATTCAGGTTGGTGCACAATGGCATGCGTGCGCGCACACATCCCCGCGCCAAAAGGGCCACTTAAATCTTGCTCATGCTCAGAGTGGGTGCTGTCTGATCTACAGGGTTACCTGTGTTTACCTGCTATCTGCCATCTGTTCCTGCTTGTTTACCTGACCCGGCTTGCCTTGATTCCTCTGATATCTGCCTGCACCCGAACCCGACTTGTCTTGACCACTCTTCTGCCTGATCCTCTGTACCTCGCTGCCAGCCCATTGCCAAACCTGTTTGTACCTAACTCCGCTGTTGTGCCTGTGTCCATCCGGCCTCCTTAAATTTTCTGCTCTGTCACCAGCACCCAGTCCTGCCAGACTGCTCCTACTTCCACCTGGCTGTATCTTCAAATCCGGAGGCTGAGCACCCTTCCAGCAATTCTTCTGACCACCTGCTGGTGGACACTCCTGAACTACCACAGGCACTCATACCTCACCGTGCTCCTGTGGCCGCTGTCTCACTACCAGCGGTCTCTCAAACCGGAGTCGTAGGAGAGGCCACCCCATCAGGCTCACGACCTGGTACGTGACATCGGGTCAGTAGCCGATGGGCAAAGCAGTACAGAAGGAGCGGGCAAGCGGGTGGTCTGATACAGGCAGATTTGTCAGCAGGCGGGCAACAGAGGTACACAGGGGTCAGGCAGAAGGATGGTCATAGGTAAGCCGGGATCAGTGCAGGTAGAGTTCAAGCAAGGTCAGGGTCTTAGCCAGGTCACAGATAACAGGAAGTTCAGGAACAGATTGCTAAGGGTTACAGGAAACGGTGCAGAATGGACAGCACCTGTTACAAGGTGATGTCCATTTAAATAGGCCGTTTGGCGCCAGTGACTCACAGGAACGGGCATACTGCTCGAAACTTCAGGCTGTATTCTCCGACATTGCCTCCCCCCCGGAACATCTGGATGCCCAGATGGGCCACCAAAGCTGGGTGGCTCCTCCAGAATGATTTGACAAGTTCCTTCACGTGAATATTGTCTTCGGACTCCTAGGAGTTTTCTTCGGGGCCATACCCTTTTCACTTGACCAGGAATTGGCTAGAGCCACTCCTCTTCCTGCAATCTAGAATGACTTCTTCCTCAAACTCCTCCTCTCCATTCACAAAACTTGTTCTGGTGAAGCCATCTTCCAACCTGGGAAGGGATCCTGGGTTACGGGTTTTAGCAGAGTGACATGGGTGGACACCACCCTATTGATTTTTTTCTTTACATGGAAGGGTCCGAAGAACCTCAGCCCTAATTTCTTTGAGGGGCAAGATATTTTCTGGTTCTTGGTTGCCAGCCAAACTTGGTCACCCGGTTGCAGCACCAATTCCACTCACCTCCCCCTGTCGAAGGCTTTTTTATTGCACTCCTGCATCCTATATAGTGTCTCCTGCAGGAGTCTGCTATTCCTTTCCAGAAATTCTGTAGTCTCCTGTACGGCAGGCACTGCACTTTCTGGTATCAGATTGGATATAAATTTAGGGTGGTAGTCGAAATTCGCCCAGAATGGGGATTGCTTAGTGGCCAAGTGCACAGTGTTGTTGTAGGCAAATTCAGCTACCGGCAGCAGTGAGACCCAATCGTCTTGGGAAAATAAGGAATAGCAGCTGAAGGACTGTTCTAAGGTCTGGTTAGTCCTTTCCATCTGGCCATTCGTCTGTGGGTGGTAGGTGGATGAAGTGTGCCATTTTGGTGAGGAGGTCCACAATTTCAAAGATGGTGTTGAACCCAGCAGAAGGGGGTAATTCAACTATAAAGTGCATGGATATGTGGGATCATGGGCGCTCTGGGATAGGGATAAAAAACACAGGCTTGTGCGCTCAACCTATATTATCAGCCCAGTCCAAAATAATAGTTCATAAAAAATAGTTAATAAAAAGCAACAATACAGTCTATTGGGAAAATCCTCAAGGAAGTAGAGATGGAAGTCTTTACCACTTCACTCAGTCTCTGAGGAAAGGGGGGGGGGGGAATGATGGTGCATGGATAATCCGGGATAAGAGGAAGCCAATCCTAAGAAGCTGAACCAAACTTCATGTAACTAGAGAAGAAAAAGACAAAAAGGAGGCGCCTCTAAGTGCAGTATTACAAAGGATTTATTAAAGTAATGGTATAAAAACACTCACATGGTAAAGCAGCATTAACAGCATGATCAGTATGGGCAGTCCAAAGTGGCGTCACTGCAACCTCTGCGATGGGGAGAGCGTCTCCAAATATAGGCAGGTGTCCAGATGTAAACAAAGTCGTCCAGGAAGGATGGTAGGAAGCCGGCTAGTAAATCCGGGACGAGGGATATGACACAGGAGACGAGGCGCAGTGGAGTGACGTCATCAATAAGCCCCTGCGGTCTACTTTACGTAGGCCGCACCATCCGACCCCTTAGGTGTCGCTTCGGAGCACACCGGAGACTTATTGAAGAGGGGGAAGACCACCACAGCGTTCCTAAACATTTTTTAGATAAACACAAGAAATCCACACGAGGCCTTAGGGTTTGGGTCATCGAACAGATCCCTTGTACATTACCCGGGGCAGAGCGTTTCAAGAAGCTCTGTGCTAGAGAAACGTTCTGGATTTTCACTTTAGACGTCCTCTCACCAGGTGGCCTCAACGAGAGCATTGAGACATCCACCATTTTATAGTTGCATACTTCCTCTGTTTCATCTCCCCTTCAGTATCCCCATGCAGTCTGTTTACATATCTGTGCTGACCTAGGGTACTTACAGTTTCCCTCCAATAGACCACCTATGTGTTTTTCGGTCTTGGGTCATAACCCCAATGAGACCACATATATGCTTCTTATAATTTTTATAATTTTTATAATTTTTATATTTCCGTTATTATGCTGTTATTAATGGCTTGGGTGTTTTCCACCCGAGATAGTGCAGGTCTATTATGAATCTCTACTGTCTCCCTGCATACTCCCCTCCCCCCTTCCCCTACCCCTTTGTTGTATGGCGTTACCATGCGTCCCAGTAACTATATTGGTTATCGCATGACGTGTTTATGACACGACCAGCCGTCCCTGTACTCCTCCATGAATTCCCATTAGACATTTGGCGGTGGTCTTCACCACACGTTGAATGTTGGATTCTTGCTGGGTGTCACAATATCTATCTGCATCCCATAGTGCGCTATTACACTTCATTTAGTATATCATTTTTAACCTGCTGGGTGTCACATTGATTCAGCCGTGCCCCACGGTGTATTACTGGTTTTTAAAATCACCTTTTTTAATACCATTTTTTAATACCATTTTTTAATATTATCTTTTAGAAATTACTTGTTACTCTAAACAGATCTGCTCTTATCCTATTCATACACATACATTTTTTATATAAATTATTTGTTTTCTTTTTTTATTGCATCCCCTCCTGCACATATATACAGACCGTACCGTTTAATTAACCGTCTGTTTCATATGCCTATCTGTTTTGTAACAAATTGTGCCCCTTTCTGCTTTTATTATAATTATCTTCCAGCATTTAAAATCGCTTTACCGATGTGTATGGGATACTATATAATGTATGATCATGTGTTTATATTTATCACCTCTTGGAGACCTCCTTTGTGTACACTTTTCAGCTCCTTCCTGTTCCCTCCCTCTCCTTGTACGGAGCCCCTGATAGATCATTACGAGTTGGACCAATCCTGTGCCCGCGCCGGCCTTTATATTCCCACCCCTTCCTCTATCAGCCAGTGCTTGCCTGAGGAAGAGGCGCGGTCCTTGTGTCATCAGAACCGTCTTTCGCCTAGGAAACGCGTCGCTTATTGATGACGTCACTCCCCTGCGCCTCGTCTCCTGTGTCATATCCCTCGTCCCGGATTTACTAGCCGGCTTCCTACCATCCTTCTTGGACGACTTTGTTTACATCTGGACACCTGCCTATATTTGGAGACGCTCTCCCCATCGCAGAGGTTGCAGTGACGCCACTTTGGACTGCCCATGCTGATCATGCTGTTAATGCTGCTTTACCATGTGAGTGTTTTTATACCATTACTTTAATAAATCCTTTGTAATACTGCACTTAGAGGCGCCTCCTTTTTGTCTTTTTCTGCTCTGGGATAGGGAGCAGATTCAATAGGCCTCAGGCTTTGGACCTGCTGGTCTTGTTTCGGGCACAGACTGGACAGGCACTGATATATTTTCTACAGTCCTCATCAGCTAAAGGCCACCAAAAGGAGCGCGACAGCATTTCTGCAGTTTTGCGACCACCAAAGTGTCCAGCCAACTTGTGGTCATGACAAAGTTCAAGCACTGTCAGGCGCTGTTTGTCTGGAATAAAAACCCTGTTATGGTACAACTATAGCCCGTCTTTCATCACCAGTCTGGGGTCAGGTGACACTGTGGATCTAGCCAGGTATCGTCTAATGTGAGATAGCAGATCCTCCTGAGTCAGCAAGAAGTTCCTGGAAGGGAGGATATCCAGTGGTGTAGTGACTCCAGGTTTGCAGAACATCCTGGACAGGGCATCCGGCTTTACATTCTTCGACCCGGGCCTGTATGTGATGTGCAATTGGAATCTGGAGAAGAAGAGTGCCCAGCGTGCCTGACAGGGTTTTAATCGTTTAGCTGTTCGCAGGTATTCAAGATTTTTATGGTCAATGAAGACCAAGATAGGATGTGAGGCTCCCTTCAGCAGGTATTGCCATCCCCCGAAACCACTAACCTTTTTTCATGATCTAAAGGGTTTTTTCAAATGCCAAAAGTGCAGGGTCTGTAAACTCAACAAACATAAACACAGGAGGATCTCCAGTTTCTCCTCCACAATCACAGGACGGAACTATGACATCAAATGTTTTAGTACATGCGAAACAAAAAATGTTGTGTGCCTTTTAACTTGCCCCTGCAACAAACAATACGTGGGCAGGACCACCAGGGCTTTTAACGTTCGTGTCAAGGAGCACATAACAAACATTATTAAGGGAAAAACTAATTACAGTGTCCCTAAGCATTATCTCAAATGTCATGATCGCAACCCTGAAGGCACCCTTTACTGGGTGATTGACAGATATGTACCTCCTTGGAGGGGGGGTTGGAGCAAGAGAGGAGTTTCCCAACTAGAAACATCCTGGATTTATTCACTCAAAAGTTACCACCCATACGGAATGAATGTGGATTGGGATATAAACTCCTTTATCAACAAAGTGTAATAATTAGCCCATTACTGCCATTTTTAATATTAACAGACCCCTACCGCCCCCCCCCCCCCCCTATGAGTGGTGTCACCTGAATCCCTCCTGTACAAAAACCTCCTCCTCACTTTTATACTTCTTATTTTTAATTTTTAATTCATATCCTTCAGAATATTTTTTATGTAATAATTTCATACCCAGGAGATTTCTATATGTATATTTTCACATTTTTTATAACCTTTTCTCGATACTGTCTGTTCTCCCTATAAAGCATTTTAGTAACTTTTGCCGGGAATACCGCAAGAATAACAGCATTTTGTATTTTGTATGAATTGTACAACGTTTGTCCCATTTTGTCCATAAATTTAGCCGCAGATTTACTCTCTGCGGGGTTCACTACACAATTTTTATCCTATCGGAACCTATGATTTTAATCACATATGTATTTTATTGTACATTTATGTTACTTTTTACATATCATTTTATCCCCTTTTGGGCTTCCCTTATGTTGTTTGGGTTTTATATGACCCCATGATCACTACGGGAACATTTTTCAACATTTTTATTCACACACCACCTCCATCTATTATTCTATATTTTTCTTCCCCCGATTTTTACATTTAACCGTGTTCCTCCCCTTTTTATTATTCCCATTAAAGTCAATTTTATATATATTTTTTACTCATAGTTCTTACATCCACTTGGTTTTGTCTATCCCGTTCACACACTTCCCCATCTAGCTACAAATTGCGCACTTTTGCACATTTACTATTATCCACGTCTCAATGCACTTTTTGCGTACTTTGCACACCCACTCTGGGACCCACAAATCTGCCGTTGTGTGGTTTCCCAGCTTGGATTCAACCTTTTTGAGCATCACCCGATCATGGAGTAGCATACACCCAAGATCGGTCACCGATTCTTCACCGAAGGTTTAGTCACTGATACATCTTTTGCTTACAGCATAACACTACAAAGGAAGTGACGGCGATCATTCCACACGTCACTTCCAGCGGAAGAAGGTTCGGTCACTGATACACCCTTTGCTTCCAGCATAACAATACAAAGGAAGTGACGGTGATCATTCCACACGTCACTTCCGGCAGAATTCTTCCAGGCTATCCAGACACGGATATATATCTCTTTCTACACACCAAACCAACACTATGAAGGGGGATTAATAAACATCGGCACCCCCAATTCCACATACACATGCCATCCCATATGGCTTTTTGTTTTGTTGCATAAAATTCCTTTGGGCATATTAACCCCATAGACAACACATTCATGAAGTAGAGGCGTGGAACGCACGCCATCAGCGCCATTTTGAAGGCCAAAATCGGACTTCCGTTTTTCAGCTCCCTAGAGGCTGGCACTTTTTGTAATGAACTTCACTATAAATAGCTGGTCTGACAGGAGGGGGGAATACCTCAGATGACGGCTTATGAGCCGAAACACGTCGGTTTCCTCTATCTCTCCTGTCATTTTATCTAAGAGCTCTTGACCCATTTCAGGCAATGTGAGTATTTTTAATCTACAAGTTCAAATAAATCTTTTCCTAAAACAATATCACACGATTGTGGATATTTTTTCTTGCCCATATATCAACGATATACATCGGATGACCCTGTGGATTGGATTTGAAAAGGATTTGGAGTCTTCTCTTCCCCATCGACACCCACCCCTGGACGGAGTGATCCACCAGGATGAATACGGCACCACGATCAGCAGAGCCCCCAGAACAAACCCCCCAAACGGATACGCTGGATCTGGATAGGATCCTGGGTTTTCTATCTCTCGTCATCCAGAGGAGCATCACTACCTTGGTTGGATTTGACCCTCGCACATTTTCTACCAGAATCTGGTAAGCTTACACCCATTATATATTTACACCGCAGATCTTTTGAGGATATCCACACTGTCACATGATGATATGGAATTTGAATTAGTCTTTTAAATGAACTTGTCTCAATTATTTGAACCCTCAAGTATTCTCTTTGGGATCACAGGCGCTGCATACGTATTTCCAGGTATTGCCATTGCTCCAGGGCGGACTTGATGGTCAGGAGTTCTTGGTCCCCAAAGTCATAATTTTTCTCGGGGGACGTGAGCTTGCAGGAGAAAAGGGTGATGGGATGGAGAGAGGCCTTTGGACCTCGTCTCTGGGAGAGAACTGCTCCCACTGCTGTTTCAGAGGCATCCACTTCTAGGATGTATGGCAAGGCTAGATCCGGGTGCTTCATGACAGGAGCTGAGGTGAATAATTTTTTGAGCGTCAGAAAGACCATTTGGGCCTTGGAAGACCAGTGGAAGCAAGAGTTCTGCTTAGTGAGATGGGTGAAATGACAGCGGAAAACCCCTTAATAAACTTCCTGTAGAAGTTTGCGAAGCCTACAAAACGTTGGACCCCTTTTCTGTCCACTGGTGCTGGCCAGTCCAAGATGGCTGAGACTTTTTGTGGATCCATAGTGACTCCTGTGACGGAAATGATAAGGCCCAGTAATGGAATGCTGGAGCGTTCAAACACACACTTTTTGGCTTTTGCATAAAGTCCATGTTGCCGGAGGCGTTGTAGAATGCACTTGACGTGCCTGCAGTGCTCCTCCAGGGTTGGACAGAAGATGAGGTTGTTGTCTAAGTAGATTAAATTGGTCAAGATAGTCCCTGAAGACATCATTCACCAAGTGTTGGAAGGTGGCCAGGGCATTGCAGAACCCAAAGGGCATGACTAAGTATTCATATTGGCCGAACCGCATCCGGAAGGCCGTCCCGCGTCCGGAAGGCCGCCTTCCATTCGTCACCTGAATAAGGTTATATGCACCGTTGAGATCCATTTTAGTGAAGACGGTAGCTGAGCCTAGCCTTATAAATCGTTCAGGAACCAAGGGCAAGGGGTAATGGTTTTTGAACGTAATTTTATGAGATCTCTGTAGTCTATGCAGGGTCCTTTTTTTCTACAAAAAATATCCTGGCCCCTGCGGGAGATATGGAAGGCTGGATGAATCCCTTTTTTAAATTGTCATCCAGATAGGCCTTGAGGGCCTTTATTTCCACCTCAGAGAGTGTGTATATTCTGCCGAATGGTACCTCAGCACCTGGCAACAGTTCAATAGTGCAGTTTTAGGACCTGTGAGGTGATAGTTCATCTGCTCCCTTCTTGCTGAACACGTCCAAAAAGTAATGGTATACTGAGGGAACGGCTATGCAGCTCTCCTGGTCAGGGTCAGAGTCCAGGCATAGCAAGGAGGAAAGTGATTCCGGGGCCTGCTGCAGGCAATGGTGCTGGCAATAGGGAGACGTGAACTTAATTTCTCCAGTGGTCCAGTTGATGTTAGGGCAGTGTGCCCAGAGCCATGGAAGACCAAGGATGACAAGGAAGAAGGGAGACGCAATGGCATCCAATAATAGGTGTTGAGAATGGCCACCAGTTGCCTGGCAAGAAGAGGGATTGTTTCATGGGTGACTGTACCCGACTTAATGGTGGATCCATTGGCCAGGCGTATGACCAGCTGGGAGGCCTTAAGTCTGAGGGGGATCTGATGTTGGGCTGCAAAGGTCAGGTCCACAAAGCAGCTACATGCTCATAAATCAAGGATGGCTGGGACCTGGATACTACCACCGGGAAGCTGCATAAAAATAGAGAGGACAAAGTGAGTTGCATTATTAGGTAAGGACAGCACTTCTCCCTCGGAAATGGTGGAGCACTTACCGAACTTGACAGGGTAAGACCTGACAAGATGTCCTGGCCCACCGCAGTACAGTCATAGATTGTGGGACAGACCTCTGTGTCTCCCTTCTGGGGTAAGTGAGGGGCGTATTAGCCCAATATGCATGGTCTTGGGGTGATCTTGTGGAGAGGAGGAGGAGGTTACCGGAGGAACGGGACCTGGGTAGCTGGGAACTCTGGGCAACATCCAGGTAGGTTGCGTAGTTCCTGCGGATATTTTGGTTCTGCGTTCCCGCAGGTGGCGGTCAATCTGAAATTGCCAGATTGACCACGGCATCCAGGGATTGGGGTACTCCCACACGGGCTAGCTCATCCTTGAGCGGCTCAGAGAGGCCCAGCCAAAATTGGTAGCAGAGAGCCGCATCATTCCAGGCCATGTCAGCACTAGAGTTGAGCGGACACCTGGATGTTCGGGTTCAGTGGGTTCGGCCGAAATTCGCGAAAAAGTTCGAGTTCGGCCCCGAACTTGATACAAACTTGACCCCAAACCCCATTGAAGTCAATAGTGACACAAACTTTTGGGGACTAGAATGGCTCTAAAAAAAGTCCTGGAAAGGGCTAGAGGGCTGCAAAAGGAAGCAAAATGGGGGTAAGAGTAGGACATGTGCCCTGCAAACAAATGTGGATAGGAAAATAACTTAAAATCACATAAAAAAAAATAAAAATGGAGGAGGAGGTGGATGTGGAGTAGGAGGTTGAGGAGGCGTTGAGGGGGTTGAGGAGGCAGTGACCGTGGCGGTGTAAGTGGCGGTGGAGGAGGAGGATGTAGCCCACACTGTTTTTTGTTTGTTTGTTTTTTTTTTCTTATTAGGGTAGCCCCCAAAATATTGAGACATATTAAAAAAAAAAAAAAGAATAAGTTCACTTAACTATACCAATGGCTGTGTGAGGCAGGTATAAATTTCTATTCTGCACAAGATACAGACAAGTCTTGTGGGATCCATGCCTGGTTCATTTTAATAAATGTTAGCTTGTCCACGTTGGCTGTGGACAGGCGGCTGCGCTTGTCTGTGATAGCGCCCCCTGCCGTGTTAAACACACATTCAGACAATACACTGGCTGCAGGGCAAGCCAGCACCTCCAAGGCATAAAGGGCAAGCTAAGGCCATGTGCCCAATTTGGAGACCCAGAAGTTGAATGGGGCAGACCCATCAGTCAGTACGTGTAGGCGTGTGCACACATACTGTTCCACCATGTTGCTGAAATGCTGCCTCCTGCTAAGAAGTTGCTTATCAGCTGGTGGTGCTGTTTGTTGTGGCGTGCTGCTGACAAAGCTTTTCCACATTTCGGCCATGCTAACACTGCCTTCTGAGGTGCTGGTGGTGCCACAGCTGCGTTGGTGACCTCTTCCTCCTCCTCTGCCTTTGCCTTGTGCTTCCACTGAGCCCCCTGTGTCATTTCGAAATGCCCTCAGCAGCACGTCTACCAGTGTGCGCTTGTAGTCGCGCATCTTCCGATCACGGTCCAGTGAGGGAATTAAGGAAGGCACGTTGTCCTTGTAACGGGGATCCAGCAGGGTGGCCACCCAGTAATCAGCACAAGTTACAATGTGGGCAACTCGGCTGTCGTTGCGTAGGCACTGCAGCATGTAGTCGCTCATGTGTGCCAGGCTGCCCATAGGCTGTCTTCTGTGGGAGGTGTATCATCTGTGTCCTCCATATCCCCCCAGCCATGCTCCAGTGATGCCCACGAGCTGAGTTGGGTGCCACCCTGCTATGAACACAGTTCTTCCTCCTCCTCCTCCTCATCCTCATCATCCTCGTCCTCCTCATCCACCAGAACTGTGCCCTGGCTTGAAATTTTTTTGCTTGGCCTATGCTGGTGCAGGAACCCACCCTCTGAGTCAGTTGTGAATGACTGGCCTGATAACTGTGGAAATAACCCCTCTTCCTCCTCCTCTTCCTCCTGTGCCACATCCTCTTCCATTATTGCCCGAAGTGTTTTTTCAAGGAGACATAGAAGGGGGATAGTAACGCTGAGAACAGCGTCATTGGCACTGGCCATGTTGGTGGAGTACTCAAAACACCGCAATACGCTACACAGGTCTCGCATGGAGGCTCACTCTTGGTGGTGAAGTGGTAATGTTCCGCAGAGCGACTGACCCGTGCGTGCTGCAGCTGAAACTCCACTATTGCCTGCTGCTGCTCACACAGTCTCTCCAGCATGTGCAAGGTGGAGTTCCTCCTTATGGGCACGTCGCATAGGAGACAGTGAGCGGGAGGGCCGAAGTTCTGCTGCAGCGCAGACAGGCGAGCAGCAGCAGGGTGAGAACACCGAAAGCGCGCACAGACGGCCTGAACTTTCTGCAGCAGCTCTGACATATCCGGGTAGGTTTTTTAGAAATTTCTGCACCACCAAATTCAGCACATGCGCCAGGCAAGGGATGTCCTTCAAACAGGGTAGGCCCAGAGCTGCTACAAGATTTCGTCCATTATCGCACACTACCAGGCCGGGCTTGAAGCTCAGTGGCAACAACCACTCATCGGTCTGTTGTTCATTGCCCGTCCACAGCTCCTGCGCAGTGTGGGGTTTATCCCCCAAACATATCAGTTTTAAAACAGCCTGCTGTCGTTTCCCCCTGGATGTGCTGAAGTTGGTGGTGAAGGTGTTACGCTGAGTGGATGAGGAGGTGGTAGAGGAGGAGGAAGCGCAGTAGGAGGAGGCAACAGGAGGCAAAGAGAAATGCCCTGCAATCCTCGGTGGCGGAAGGACATGCGCCTACCGGCTAGCCACCTCAGGCCCACCCGCCACTACATTTGCCCAGTGTGCAGTTAGCGAGATATAGCGTCCCTGCCCGTGCTTACTGGTCCATGTATCAGTGGTTATGTGGACCTTGCCACAGATGGCATTGCGCAGTGCACACTTGATCTTGTCCCCGACTTGTTTGTGCAGGGAAGGGATGGCTCGCCTGGAAAAGTAGTGGCGGCTGAGAGCCACGTACTGTGGGACAGCCACCGCCATCAGGTTTTTAAAACTGTCCGTATCCACCAAACAGAATAACAGCATTTCAAAGGCCAGGAATTTTGAAATGCTGGCATTCAGGGCCAGGGATCCCGAGTGGGTAGGGGGGTACTTCCTCTTTCTCTACAGTGTTTGAGAGATGGACAGGCGTACTGTCTAGGGGACGGTCGCTCCGCTTTTGCAACCTGCTTCCTCTTTTGCTGTGCTGGTGCCTCTGTGCGACCACCACCTCTTCCTCCAAACTGCATACATCACTCGCATGACCTTCATTCCATGTGGGGTCTAGGACCTTATCATCCTCCACATCATCTTCCACCCACTCTTCACCACTGCCCTCCTTGTCATTCTGCACACTGTAGAAAGCCGCAGCCGTTGGCACCTGTGTTTCGTCATCATGAGAGACGTGCTGCGTTGGTGTTTCCATGTCCTCATCCTGAAACAGAAGTGTTTGGGCATCGATGCACTCAATGTCTTCCACTTCTGGGGCAGGGCTATGTGGATGGCCCACGGAAAGCACTGCTGCGTGACTTGGGGCTCAGACTGCTTGGCTGATTTACAAGGGGCTGAGGTGAAAGACAGATGGCCATGGGGTTCAGGTGCCAACTCTGAGCTTTCAGCAAGGGACTGGGTGGTAGACAATGGGAAGGAACTGGAGGCATTGTCAGCCACCCAATCTACTATCGCCTGTACTTGTTCTGGCCTCACCATTCGTTGAGCGGCATTCGGGCCTACCATATAACGTTGAAGGTTCTGTCGGCTACTCGCACCTGAGGAAGGTGTTTCACTTGTGTGTGTAGCTGGCACAGATCGACCACGTCCTCTCCTGGCAACAGGAGCTTCACCAACACCACCAACACCAGCAGCACCATGACCATGACCACATCCCTTATTTGACACTCTCCTCATTCTGGAAGCAAATGTACTATTTAGCACAAATGTATATTATTTTTTAAACCAGCAATGTGCAATTTTGTGCAAGAAATGCACAGCAAGGTGCAAATGTACTATGTAGCACTATTTATTATTCTTTTTTTTTAAAACCAGCAATGTAGACGCACTTTTTATTTTTGTGCAAGAAATGCACCTCTGGCCGCAAATGTAGTATTTAGAATATTTTTTTTTTTAAACAAGCAATGTAGATGCACTATTTAGTTTTTGTGCAAGAAATGCACAGCAAGGTGCAAATGTAATATGTAGCACTATTTATTAATAATAATAATAAAAAAAGAAGAATAAATTATTATTATTTTTTTTTAAACCAGCAATGTAGACGCAATTTTTATTTTTTTTGCAAGAAATGCACAGCTGGCCGCAAATGTAGTATTTAGAATATTTTTTTTTTTAAACCAGCAATGTAGACGCACTTTTTATTTTTGTGCAAGAAATGCACAGCAAGGTGCAAATGTACTATGCAGCACTATTTATTAATAATAAAAAAATAATAAGAAATTATTATTCCTTTTTTTTTTTTTTTAAATACTTTTTATTGATTTTCAAAACATACAAACAAACCGCCATTTGCGGAAATCCCAATCGGGAAAACATAACAATTTGCTGCCATTATAACACATTGTCTACGTTGTCCCTTTCTGAACATCATATACAGTTAGTGGTTGTTACATAATCCGTATACACAAGCCCGCCTCCCATGACCATATATCCACAAATTAGTCAAACCAACAATACTCTCTCTCTTTAAATGTCAGACACCGTGTCCGTGGATGCTAACCATCCACCCCAAACCTTCTCAAATTTCGTCAAAGCCCCTCTAGCCAGATATGTTGACTTATAAAGCGGTATCACCGTATTCACTAATGCCTTCCAGGAAGACAGTGTAGGAGATCGATCGCTCTTCCATGTCATGACAATCCGTTTCTTGGCATAGTAGAGCAACAGCATTAAAAGTGTTCTAATGGCCCTTGTAGTAGCGAGGTTCTCCACCAAATGTAACAGACACACCTCTACCGTAAGAGGAATCTTTATGGTTGTAAGTGATTCAATACACCCTGCTATTTCCTGCCAATACACCTGTATGCGGGGGCACTCCCAAAAGATGTGCATGAAATCTGCCTGCATCCCTAGACAGCGCCAACATCCCGAGGACTGTGAGCCGGTCACCCTTGCCACACTAGCAGGGGTGAGGTACGCTCTATGCAAAAATTTGAATAAGATCAAGCCGTCCCTGGAGGACACCAAACTTTTAAAGGGGGCTTCCCACATATCATCCCAATCATCTGAATCCAAACCAGGAGCCGACCTCTCCCAAGCCCCCCTACATTTTCCCAGAACCTGAGCCGTTTGTACAAAAAGCCCTCTATAGAGGCTAGAGACTGGCTTGTTCAAATGGTCACTGCGAGTCATCAGCTCTAGGTCACTAAGTTCAAGCTCAAGGGGGCTGCCCCCAAACTGGGAGGAAAAAGCATGCCTCAGCTGGAAAAACCTAAAAAAATGTGAGTTTGGGAGGCTATATTTGACCTTGAGCTCATCGAAGGTCATCAACACACCACCAGAGACCACATGACCCAAAGTTTTAATGCCATATTTGGTCCAAACCGCAGGATCTGGATGATCAAAGAAGTGCTCAAAGTTCGGGTTGCGCCACAGGGGAGCCTCCGGTGAGAACCTGTGAGGCCCGTTGGGCCTCATCCCCTGAGCCACCGCCCAAGCCCTAATCGTTGCACGCATAGAGTGTGTAATATTATGTGGTGTTCTCGGCCCTCTATAAACTAGGTGTGCCAGTGCCTCGTAGGAACCCACATGGGCAGCCTCCAAGGACACTGCTGCATCATCTGGGGGGGCCGTCAGCCACCTGTGTGCAGTTGTCAGCTGGCCCGCTAGAAAATAAAAATAAAAATTTGGCATTGCGAGACCTCCCTCCCCCCATGGCTGCTGTAGAATTTGTAATTGGATACGCGGTGTCCCCCCATGCCATAAAAAGGATGTTAGCATACTATTAATTGACCTAAACACTGCTTTTGGGATCCAAACCGGGGAGTTCCTGAGGATATACAAAAGGGAGGGCAAAATTTTCATCTTGATCAAGTTTATTCTTCCTATTAAGGACAGCGGAAGGGACTTCCAACCATTTAATTTCTTTAGCTGCATTTTTTTCCACCCTGGCCACCTTGATGGCAGAGACATATGCTCCCCTGATCACCGCTTTGCCAGCGTCCCACACCACGGATGCAGTCCCAGAGTCTTCATTTAACTCCCAGTATTCTTTTAAACAAGGGGACACCTGGGCCTCAACCGTGGGCTCCGTGACCCAACCCGGGTGCAGCCTCCACTGTCCAGGGCCTCTTGCCCTGGCCAGCCTGAGCGTGACCCCGAGCGGGACATGGTCAGAAAGTCCTCCCGTTAAATAACCCACCTCAGTAACCCTGGGGAGAAGCGCCGAGTTGGCAAAAGCCAAGTCTATGCGGGAGGAGGAGGCACTGACATGGGAAATGTAGGAGTACCCCCTAGTCCCCGGGTGCTTCCAACGCCACAGTTCCTCCAGAGCAGCTGACTCCGCCCACCCACTGAGCTCCACATTTCTTGCCCTAGATGAGTTTGCGGTGTCTAAATCATAATCCAGGATATTATTAAAATCTCCAGCAACCAAAAGCTTCAATGGACCAAAAGAGGCCACCTTCTCAAGCACAGTATACAGGATCTGTCCGTGAAAAGGTGGTGGTACATAAACATTTGCAATCGCAACTCTATGCAAATCTATTTCCAGAACAACTATTGCAAATCGCCCCTGCGGGTCAGTGACCACATGTTCCACTGTACATACTAGCTTTTTGTGGATCAATATGGACACCCCCTGAGCGTAAGAGGAGTATGTGGAGTGAATCGCTCTCCGTATCCAGTTCCTGTGCAGCGATAGGGTCCTACCGCCAATCAAATGAGTCTCCTGCAGGAGAATAATATGTGGGCTGTATGTTTTTAGGTATTGAAAGACCAGGGATCTTTTAAATTTGGAGTTTAAACCCCTGACATTCCAGGACAGAATTTGTATGTCACTCATTTATAGAGTCAAAAAATGCATGTGTGATCAGCCTAACATGGCCAATTAAATGAGTCAGGGAAGGCAGGGCCTGGACACGGGAGAGCACACCACACCAAACATCAGATAACATTAGCAGAGACAACCTCAGACATTCCCCAGGCTTGTTTTCGCAGCACTGGGAGAGAATTTTTCCAAAAAATAGGAAAAAATGAAAGTTCAATGTCCAGCCGCAGCAAAGAGAAAAAACATAAAAACAAAAAAAGGAAAATAGTAAAAAAGAAAAATCAAAAAACCCAACTCCCTGTTTACTCCAGACCAACCAAAAAAAAACCTGCTGGAGAAACTTTATCCCTTGAACTGTCCAAAACATGAGTGGGCTGCTATGAAAGTCCTACCACTCTTGGGGGGGGGGGGGGTCGCACAGCCGTGCGGTTCTAGTAGACGATATCCACCACAGTACCTTGGCTACCCAGACAGGATATACAGTTCCAGTAGCATGTGTGCCTTACACTTTGTATGAGACAGAAAAACATACTTATGAAACACAGTACCTGAGCCCCCTGCTAGGATTCCGAGTCCAAAAAAAGGGGGGGGGGATTACTATCCAAACGTAGGCCCGTGAGGCGGGGGGGATGACAACTGTAGGATTCCAGTCTGGAAGGAGTCCGTTCCTCACCACAGCCAGGTCAATAAACTGCATGTCCCCAACCTAGGAGAAAACAGGATTTTTCAAACAAAAGAAAAAAAGAAAGAAAAGGGCAAAAAAGAAGGGGAAACATCATCCCTTTAGACTAGAGCATCCAACCAGTCCGCCGCCTCTCTGGGGGAGTCAAAAAATTTGATGGAGCCCCGATGTATGACCTTCAGGCGACTCGGATATAGCATGCTATACACCAGGCCCTTTTCCCTCAGGCGTTTTCGGATCTCTGTGAAGGTTCTCCTCCTCCTCTGGAGCTCAGGAGAGAAATCCGGGAACAGGTGAATCACTGCATTTTCATGTCTCAATTCCTTCTGCTCACGAGCCTCCGCCAGGATCAGGTCCCTGTCTCTAAAATTTAGCAGCCGAGCAAGGAAGGCCCTGGGTGGCGATCCCGGAGGCGCCCGCTCGACAATGTATGCCAGGGAGAGGTTTTGTAGGCCCAGGAGTTGTTTAAAAAAGACTTCTGCAAATTGTACCGGGTTCTGGCCTTCTGCTCCTTCAGGCAGCCCCACAACCCTCACATTGTTGTGTCTCAGCCTATTTTCAGCGTCTTCTGAGAGGGCCATGAGGGTCCGGACTTGTTGTTGTAGCTCAGCCACCGCTCGCACTGTGGAGGCCGATGTCTCCTCCACCTGTGACACTCTATGTTCAGCTTCTGTGAGGCGGCCCCTAAATTTGTCCATGTCATTTCTGATCAGGCCGCATTCTAACGTTAGGGCGTCTATCTTCCCCTCCACTGAGGCCTTACTGTCTGCAATGGCCGCCAGAATCGCGGCCGTGGGACCCTCTCCCGCACCTCCTCATCAGCCTGTGCCCGCCGGGCCATGTCCACCCGACCCTCCTCCATACCTGACACCGTCCAAGGCTCTGTCTGCACCGCCACCGAGGCCGGGAAAGCTGGCGTGGATGGCAAGATGGCCGCCGCACGAGCCTTCGGCGGGTCCTTTCGAGGTGTCTGCGGGGCTGTGTTCCTGGCGGATTTGCGATATCCCGGCATGGGGAGAACCAGGACGGGCTCCCCCACGCTTTGCAAGCACTTGTTAAGCAGGATGAATGCTATAGAAGCAGGATGGCTGCGGATTAGCAAGACGGATGTCGGGAGCCAAGGCTCTGCACGTCTGCTCACTCTCACATCCCGGCCACGCCACATTATTCCTTTTTTTAAACCAGAAATGTAGACGCACTTTTTAATTTTGTGCAAGAAATGCCCCGCTGGCCGCAAATGTAATATTTTGCACAAAAAAAATGTTTAAATTTGTCTAACTGCAATGTAAAAGCAGTATTTAAATATGCCAAAATGTTGCCAACTGAACTAACAGAACACGATTAAAGTAGTGTCCCTGACACACAAGCAGTTGCAAGTGCACTGCACTTGCAAAAATGGCTGCAAAAGCCCACCTAACAAACAGAAAAACTTCTTAGGTTTTATATGAGGCACTTTGCTTAGCAAACAAAATGTACTCTAGCAAAAAAAAATCTCCTCTAGCACCCACCCACCAATAAATCGCTGTTTTTAACAGATTTTCAAAAGCTAATCTGTCCCTCACACCAGCAGCAGCATCCTCTCCCTACACTAGTATGAGATGATTTTCTAAAGCTAATCTGTCCCTCACACCAGCAGCAGCATCCTCTCTCTACACTAGTATGAGATGATTTCATAAAGCTCATCTGTCCCTCACAGCAGCAGGATCCTCTCCCTACACTAGTATGAGATGATGTGACATGCAGCACTACGTGACTCCAGCTTATATAGAGGCTGGGTCACATAATGCACTGGCCAATCACAGCCATGCCATTAGTAGGCATGGCTGTGATGGCTTAAAATCCCGTACGAAACCAAACTTTATAGTTAGGGTTCGCTCAACTCTAGTCCTCACTCCAGCACCTGAACTCCGAAAACATAGTCCCCTGCTGTACAGCGGCCCTCCTGGAGCGTGTGGAGTGCGGCTTCTGTGGTGATGGCCTGGTGTGGGTCCTCATAGAGCCACGGCATGGCCAGAAAGAAAAGGTTCAAGTCAGCGGTTTCAGGAGGGTTCGTCCAGTAAGAGGGATATTTCCAGTCCCACATTGGTGGCTTCCAATGAGAAGGTGTGGGGTTGAAGAGCAAACTAGAGTTCACAGGTATTGCGAAAGGCCTGAAACTTCTTGCGGTCCCCCACGAACCGTTTGGTCACCTTAGGCTCCATAGGTAAGGAGACAATAGTGCGAGTAGAGGACTGGCTGGGGCAGGGAGTAGTTGGTGAGGAGAGCTCCTGGACTCTGCTTTCCAATCCAGTGTAGACCTCCTGTAAATTCTTCATGGCTTGAGTAAGTTCAGCCAAATGTACACAGAGTCCTTCCATAGGAGAGGGCCCCTGCGTAGACTCAGACATGGCTGTCCGATGCTGTCACATGCCTGATGGTGGAATCTGGCTTATGCAGCGGACAACCTCTCTTATGACCCTGATTCGGGAACCCCTGGTAGAGTAGACAGAAGGTTCGGGAGTGCAATATGGCACGAGGGCTGGACTGTACACTGATGGTGGTGTGAACCTACTCTGGAGAGCTTGTGCATGACTGAAGAGCAGTGGTCCAGGCCAGGTCAGTAGCAGAGGAGCAATGCGGTACAGAGGGATCAGGCAAGCGGGTGGTCGGGTACAGGCAGGTTAGTCAGCAGGAGGGCAGCAGAGGTACACAGGGGTCAGACAGAAGGTTGGTCGTAGGCAAGCTGGGGTCAGTGCAGGTAGAGTTCAAGCAAGGTCAGGGTCTTAGCTGGGTCACAGATAACAGGAAGTTAAGGAACAGATTGCTAAGGTTTACAGGAAACGCTGTAGAATGGACAGCACACACAAGGCGCTGCCTGTTTAATCAGGCCATTTGGCACCAGTAACGGCACGCACCCTCGCACGCCCCCGTACACGCACCTGCTGTGTACGCGCGCCTGTGCACAGGAAAGGGCATACTGTTCCAAACTTCAGGCTGTATTCTCTGACAGCAGCAGAAAGCATCAAATGATTATTGACCGAATTTGTATTCAGTTTTTGGAGAGAGGCAATTGTATAACTTATGATAGAAGTCTCCAAAGACCTCTGCCATTTTCTGGGGAGAACATGTGGGGGTACCATCAGTTTGAAATAGGAAATCTGGGAATGAGTGAAAGGGGCAAGGTTTTAATTGTTTACCAGCATCCTATGGGGCTTATTGGAGTACTAATAGACTTTTTGCTTGGACCCCATTAGAGATCTGGCTACTCTATGTGTAGTTATAGCATTAAGTTGATTACAAAGATTGGTGACTAGTGTTGAGCGAACCCGGACTGTAACGTTCGGGTCCGTACCGAACTTTCGGGTGTCCGTGGCACGGACCCGGACCCGGACATTTCAAAAATCGTTCGGGTTCGGTCCGGGGTTCTGCTATTTTACTCCACGTGTTGAGAAGCTGCAGGGCAGCCAATCAACAAGCGTTTCACTGGTTTGCCCTTAGAAGCCATCACAGCCATGCCTACTAATGGCATGGCTGTGATTGGCCAGTGCATCATGTGACCCAGCCTCTTTATAAGCTGGAGTCACAGTGCTGCAGTCACATGCTCCTTGGGTTAGTGTAGGGAAAGGAAGCTGAAAGCTTGAGGGACAGATTTGAGACATTTTAAGACCTGATCCTGCATCCTGAGATAGATTACTTTACTACTGCTGTCTGTGCTGTTGCTCT
>BLSH010490272.1:1417680-1440219 GCA_018402905.1 Glandirana rugosa
ACACCAATATTAGAGGATAAACCTAAGGACTTTACCAGAACCTAACAGATTAAAAAAGGCGATCTCCAAGATACCTATTCAACTTCTATTCACCACTGTTACCCGTAGGAACGGACCACGGCAAACAATAGTATTTCCCCAGACTCTCGTAAAGAGGACGCATTTGAAAACGACTCCCCCTACATATATTCCAGTTTTATCGACTATCTTAGTCTGGAAACTTGGGCTTAAACTCCTCCCAAAGAAAGTATATCGGGGTTACTTGAGATAGCTTGCGGAAGAGACGTAGGTCACTATCCTCGTCTCTTCCGTAAGGTAGCCAAGGACGGCGCCTTCTCTGCTCCTATCACTGGATGCAGAGAAGGCGTTCGATAGAGTTCATTGGGGCTATATGAAAGAAACCCTCCTCAAATTCGGGTTCAAAGGTCTGATTCTATCAGCTATTTTGACCTTATATACATCCCCCTCAGCAAAAGTTTACGCAGGAGAAATGCTCTCAGACCCCTTTATGATAACAAACGGCACCAGGCAAGGATGCCCATTGTCACCACTTATCTTCAACTTATCCATAGAACCTCTAGCGGAAAAAATTAGACAATCCAAGACCATTTCAGGAATCCAAATAGGAGATTATAACCACAAGATAAGCCTATTTGTGGATGATATCATCCTCATACTGTCAGATCCATATACATCCTTAAAAGAAGTAAACTCCATATTACAACAATTCGGAAAAATATCCTATTACAAAGCCAACGTCACTAAGTCCTTTATCCTAGACCTTGGAATAGACGGAACAACAAGAAATCTCATAGCCTCACAACTCCCATTCCAGTGGGCAGAAAAGGGTTTAAACTACCTGGGCATCACCCTAACAAAATACACAAAAACACTACTGTCAACAAACTGGGACAATCTCAAACACACAGTGATTTCATCGATAAACAACCTAGCGAAATGGGAATTCTCCTGGGCTGGAAGACTAGCGGCCTTCAAAATGATGGTCCTCCCTCAGATCCTATATTTTTTTAGAACCCTTCCCATTTCACTCCCTAAGAAACATACACGACATATCCAATCAGCCCTCCAACATTACATCTGGGCCGGGAAAAAACCGAGAGTAGCACAACACAAATTGATTAAACACAGAATAGCTGGGGGTTCAGGGCTCGTGGACATAGCCGACTATCATACAGCATCTATTCTAGCGCAACTAAGAGAATGGTTTCTACCTAACACAACAACGAAATGGGGTGATATTGAAAGACATGCCATCCCAGAAAAACATCTAAAACATTGGTTATGCACTAGACACCCTGACTCTAAATTATCCAACACATTATCTCCCACGATCAAAGCTACAGTCATAGCCTGGCAGAAGCTCATATCAACTAAATGGACGGACACTCCAACTACTGGTCTACATCTACCAATAACAGCCCTTAAATCCCTAATACCCAATTTTCAAACTAAAAACTGGCCCTCAGAAAACCAGACCATATTGGACTCACCAATGCATAAGGGCAGAGTCAAACCCTTTCACACTCTAACCTCTGAACATATATTCCCTCCCAACCTAATATACCAATATATGCAAATATCCCACTGCATAAACAGCAGCCCGCACCTGTTCAGCCTCATACCCTCCCAAGCAGCCCAATATTTCTCACCAGAATCCCCAGGCGTCAAAGGAATAACGATCTTTTACAATCTACTAAAAGAAAAGCTACACTTCGCCCCCGCTGAGACATTCAAAGAATGGGAAAAAGACTTAAACCAATCATACACCAAAAGAGAATGGCAAGAGGCCTTAAAATTATCTTACAAAAATACACAATGTGTATCTCTATGGGAAACCACACAAAATATCATACAAAGAAGATATTTAACACCAACAAAAATTGCCAAATTTGACCACAAGATGTCACCAGAGTGCTGGAGACAATGTGGTATGCCAGGCACACTCCTCCACATATTATGGGATTGTCCCCATATCAAAAGATATTGGACTGAAATTTTCAATATCATTTCACAAATCGCAGGAACTAAAATAACTCCCCAACCAGACATGGCCCTTCTCAGCCTGCGGGTTATTCATTCCCACTACTCAACAAAAATGGTCATAATACACATACTGCTATCGGCCAGAAACATAGTAACCCAACACTGGAAAAGCATAACTCCTCCAACTTGCTTACAAGTCATAAACCAAGTACAGACTCACTACACGTTTGAAAAGACACTTTCCGATAATATAAACCGTACCCTAGAACTCTGGGACCCATGGTCCAATTGGTACAAATTGTTTATCAAACCATAAGGATCCAGGTATCAAAATTCTAAGCTAACTCATGCTCACTCTCCATTCCCTGTCCCCTCCCATACTCTCTACCTCTCCTCCCCACCACATCCCACTACCTTACCCCCGCCTTCCCTCTAACAAAAGGAAATAAAAAAGTTGAAACGCTTTCTTACGCATTTATCAATGCATACATATGGTTCAGCTTTAAACTTAATTAGCCTACAGGTTACATTTTATAGATATGTGTTAACATAACATAACAAAATTCTGAATCCTAAACCTGGGATAGGCAGTGGCCCACGCACAGCTAGATCCCATTTGGGGGTGCTGGGTACTGCCTCCCATAGACAAATCCAGACTCTAAGTCACAAGGATAAAACTTAACTAATTAAAGTGTTATTACCTCTGTTATACTATCAAACCTGAAGATTTTTGATGTTACATATTCTCATATATGTTGTATATTCAATGGTTTTGTTTTCCTGTATGTCATTGAATCTTTTCAATAAAAATCATTGAAATTAAAAAAAGGGGGGGAAGAGATAAGAAAATAATCCAACCTGGAATACATTTTGTGAACTGGGGAATAAAATGTATATTGTTTAATCTGCCAAGAATCTAAGAGATGATAGGATCGAAGTAGTTTGTGAAAGGAGGTGGACAACGACTGTGCCCAAGAGAAAACATTAGAATCATACAGGGAGTGTCGATCTTTGGCCACAGATTGTACCATATTAAAGTCCCCTCCTACTATTGTAAAAGTCTGTGCCAAACCCTGCAGAAATTCCAAGGCCGGGTCAAGAAACCCAATTTGGCCGGCATTTCTGACATAAACATTCATTAGAGTTACAGGGGTGGTCATGTAATCACGGGAGAGGATCACATAACATCCATGAGGATCCAATTGTGATTTATTAACTCTTAGAGGACAGGATCGCTTAATCAAGGTTGCTACTCCTACCTTGCCCGTGGAATCAGAGGCCACAAACAATGTGGGATAGTATTTGGAGGCAAATTTAAGGGATCCCCCGGAATGGAAATGAGTCTCCTGGACCATGACCATGTCTGCGTTGGAGTTTTTAAACTCTTTTAAAGCTATCCATTTGTTTTTGATGGAGTTCAAACCCTTCACATTTAAAGACATCACTTTCAAAGCCATGGTTGTATGTCATTAAGTTGCTTGAAGTAGCTTTGCCAGAAAAAGGATAGCAATGCACTCATGAGAACACGCATCCCAAACTCTCTCAAAGCTATGGAGTACATTTTTTGCATCATAAAAGAGAACATATATTGTAGAGAAAAAAATTAACGTCAAGCATAATGTTTCATAACAAAGAAAAAGGCCTGAACAAAAAGGAAACAAAAAGTTCAGGCCTGAGACAATTAAAGTGGTTGTATACTCTCCTATCATTTTCAGCTAAGGAAGCTGACATCTTAGCCTCTGTTTAATCTGCAACTGTCATGATGCTGCACATGTGATCCATTATGACACCACCCATAGGATGGTTTGCTTGGTTAAGAGCACAATCAAGGAGACAGCTAGCATTTCTGGCATGCCGGGAATATTAACTCTTTTTTGACACTATCAAATCGATGGGTAGACAACCGCTTTAAAAGTCTCAGGATGCCGGACCCACAGGCTCGAATTAAGAGGGGGACATGGGGATCACCAGAGACAGCAGGTGAGGTCCATCTATCCACTCTCCAACTTGTAGCACAGAGCCTGGTCAAAAAACGTCCTAGGATAAAGCACCTAGAGCATCATTTTCCAACAGGGAGAAGGCCTCATTGAAAGGGAGGCAAATTTCCACTTGTCAGGTTTACAATGAGAACTGGTTATAAATCAAGTTAAAGTGGATAAAGTGGAACAGGGAGGTTCAGTGGTCAGGGAGATTTGGTGCTGAGGAGTATTGAAGGATTTTTTGTTTTTCCTTTAGCCAGGGTCCAGGTCCGGGGTGGAATAGTTATTGGACGTGGAGTAGAAGGAAGGGGAGGGAATTATTCCTCCAGGACTGGTGGGAGGCCCAAATTCTTTAGACCTCATCCTCATAAATGTCTGGGAGGACATGCTGATTGTCATTCTTTGTAACCACCGAGAGGAAAGGGAAGCCCCAGTAGTAGGCCAATATGTGGGTTTGCAGATGAGTAGTAATTGGTTTAAGGCTGCGTCACTTTGCTAGAGTGATAGATGAGAGATCACTGAAGATCTGGATTTTGTCTCCCTTGTAAATTATTTGGGATCTATTGCGAGTAGCCAGGGTCAGCACCTCTTTGCTATCATATTAGTGAAATCGAACCACTATGTCTCTCTGTCTCGCCCCAACAGGGGCTTTGGTGCCAGGGGATGGTGAGCTCTGTCCAGTCTCCAGTCTATATCTGCTACATCCGGGGCCAGGTAGTTGAATAGGCCTAACAGGTAGGGACGCAGGTTGTTGTCACCCCCAGTTTCAGGTACTCCCCCGATGCGTACGTTTGGCGTCTTTCTCTGTTTTCCCAAGTCTTCCTGTTGTAGTTGTATTTGGGAGAATGTATGTTTAAGAGTTTAAGTTTTTTCCTCCTCCAATACACGAACATACTGAATAATGTCATCCATTTTAGTTTCTAAAGTATCTGTACGTTCTCCCAGCTGGTCAATTTCTCCCTTCAACTCTTGTGATATTTTCCCAACAGCCTGGGAGTGTGTTATTTGCTGTACAAGAGTTTGTAGTTTTATATCCAGGAGCTCTGGAGCTAGAACAGAGGAGGGTGAGAGCTAGGCAGTTGGCGTATCCATAGTCTGTTCCGTAGTGGGAGAGGCTCGCTCCAGAAAATCTTCCAGGTGGTCATCTGGGTCTCCCTGTGTACTTGAGGCCTGGTCAGAAATGTATCCATTGTGCCTGCAGATTGTGACCCTCGGTATGGTGGGGGGGGGGGGGGTTTTGCCACCCAATTTTCACCATGAGATGCTTCTTTATTACGGTGATCGGCTGCGCTGCCCCCCTTAGTTATTAAAGCAAAAGATGTGACATAGGGGCTGTGGAGGGTGGGTGAGGCCCCAATGTTCAATTAATGCACGTGTGCCATCTTAAGAGTTAGGTATATGACCCTCTGATGTTATAATGCAAGCGTTTAGTGTGTAGTTTAGCTTAGGATGATGTAATGAGAGAAAAATTAATGTTGCTTGGGCATAAGTGTTATAGGTGATTGCAGGGTGGGTGTACCAGTATGGCCGCCGGGCCTAATACTGAATATAGCCAGACTCCCTCAGATACACAGTCCACAGGGGGGCCCTGCTCCCCAGGGCACTAGGTGCCAGGTGGGAGGCTCAATATTAGTGTGCTGAGAGTTTAAGCCGCTCTTTAGGAGAGACCCCAGGTGAAGGCTGCGGCTAAACAGGCCGGATCGCAGCCCACAATATGGCGGCTGGTTAGGCCTCAGTATGACACACTCGGGCCCGCGGTCCATAGCGGTTGTTGGGGCCACACAAAAGTCAACCTTTCCCCTGGGGATGGTGGGTAGAGTCTAGGGGAGTGTTGACCGGGGCTAGGTGCAGTAGGATGGCAAGCGTTCCCCGTAGGAGAAGGCCCCTGGCGAGGATGGATGGGTGGTGTGAAGGCTGGGATCTCTTTATGAGCGGGCTTCCACCCTGCTCAATATGAAACCAGGAAGGTAGTAGAAGGTGTGTAGGTAGGTCCAGGGTGGATAGCTGCTCTCACCGGGTCCTGCAGTACTCGGATGTCGCCAAATGGCTTAGAAGGGTCCCAGAGCTCCTCAAGAACACGTCTGCCAAATCTTGCTTTAGGCCACACCTCCTAAATAGATTGATTTTATGTATCAGCTGGTAAAAAGAATATATATAGATAATTGTAAAGGTACATCAAGAACCATGGAGAGGGGGGAAGGGAAGGAAATCAGGGGAAAGAGAGGAGAGAGGGGAAAGGAAAAAGGGGGGTGGAAAAGGATGGGAGCAGAAAAAAGCGGGAGGGGAGAAACAGGGGGTGGGGGAAGGAGGGGGAAGGGGGAAAGGGGTGATAGGGGAGGGAAAGAAGGAGGGGGGGGAAAGGGAGGGGGTGGTGGGGAAGGGAATGGGGTGAAAGGGGGCTAAAAAGGGGGAGGAGGGGAGAGGGTAGAAGGGAGGGAAGGGGGATAGGGAAAGCCAAGGAGACCATGGAGGAATGGAGGGGTGGAAGGGAAAGGGGGGAGGGGGACCAATGGGGAAGGGAACCATATGGGCTCACAATGAGTCCAAAATAGGTATACATAATAGGGTTGTTACCAACCTGATGTAACAGCATAAACCAATATAGTGCCCAGGGGGAGGAGAAAAAGCCAGTAGGCTAAGATAGAGAGACAATTCTACAATGGTTCACACTAGGGATATAAATCCCAACAGTAACGAGATGGTGGTAAAGCCAAGGGTGTGAGTGAGGGTGGCCACTAGGTGGAGATCTGTAAATATGAATAGAAGGAATTGCCATTATAGCAATGACAGGCAATGGTAATGCTCTGTCATACAAGTTTAAACTGGTACAGTGATAATGGAAAATATAGAAGTACAGGCTTACCAATAAGCTCTACACATTCGTCATCTGCCCCTGGGGACAGCATCCACTGCGCTCACAAGCAGACCTTTGCTTCTATACCCCAACCCGGTGAACAACTGGCATGCCGCTGGCCCCACACATCTGCCAGTCTGGGGCGGTCCCCGAGCGGGAACTTGCCCACACCAGGGAGGCCACATTTCTGCCGTATGGGAGACAAGGCACTGCTGATGGTGCAATAGATAGACGGGCATCACCGCAGCGGCTGCACAGCCATTGCACGTAGACAATAATAATCACAATGTAGGTGATTAGCAGACAACTTTACCAATGGATTATACAACAATTTGCTGGCTAAATATAATAAGTAAACATATATACTAATGAACACCTTGGTATTTTGGCAGGAAATTATGTGAAATAAAATGGTGCAAGCATAAGACAAGTCCCAGACCCAAAATAAAATAATAATAATAAAATAACCACGAATTGACACTCAAGTCACTCAATCAGCAAGGGACTCATAAGAATGGTTTATATGACAATGCCTCGTTGTCTGGGTGGAGTAGTATAACTATGCCTTTCTATTCTATCCACAGGGTCTCACGCTGCAAGATGGCCCTGTCCCAATCACCCCTTGAGGGGTTCTGAGGATTCACCTCCAAGACCATAAATTTGACTACACGTGTGTCAAACCTATGGTGTAAACCTATATGATGATCAATGGTAGTCAGTTTTCCATTGGAAGAATAATATAGGTGGTCACCTATGCGTTGGCGGAGATCCTGAATGGTTTTGACCACATAGAATTAATTGCAGGTACAAATCATTAACTATACTACCCCCATAGTGCCACAGTTGGCCAGGGTATGAGGTGAATAAATTTCACCATTAGATAGTTTGAATGTTGTGCCCTCGAGTACCCAAGGGCAACGTGGGCATTATCCACATTGGGCAGTGCCGCGGGGACCAGATGGAGGTTGGGTAGCGGTGTTATAATGACTACTAGTCAGACGATCCCCGAGGGAGGAAGCCCTGTGGAAAACCAATTCCGGGGTTGTCCTAACATATTTGCTTGAGATGTGATGATCAGCTAACAGATGCCAATGATTGGCAAGAATATTGTGGAGTTGATGATGCTGAGCCATGTATCTTGTGAAAATCCAAACCATATCTGTCTGTCTATCTTTGGGGGGGTCAAAAAGTAAAGATGTTCTTGTGCGGGAGAGGACCCGATTGAAGCACTTCCTCAAATTTGTACGTGAATAGCCCCTCTGTAAGAGACGTTAATGGAGCAAACTTGCCAGATGACGGAAGTCTTCTTCCTTTGAGCAGTTCCTGCGTAGACGCATTTATTGCGCATAGGGTATACTCTGAACAAGGAACTTAGGATGTACACTGGAGGCATGTAGCAAAGTGTTGCCAGTTGTAGATTTGCAGTGTAGGTCAGTACTGATGATTTCATCCCATTGTTTGATGATCAACAGATCCAGGAATGGGATCCACTTATCATCAAAGCTGAAGGTGAATTGAAGGTTTAGATTGTTAGTATTTAGTTGTTGAATGAATACGATAAGGAGATTTTGGGTCCTTGTCCACACGACAAATAGGTCATCAATGAATCTGTACCAAAGGAGTACATGGGTGAGGTATTGTGCTAAGGCATCATCTGAGAAGACCCTTCTCTCCCATCCCTCAAGATAGAGATTCACACATGAGGGTGTCACGACACCTAGGGTCAGGTGACAGGTGCGAAGCACCCGCTAAGGTTGCGAAGCGCACCACAAGGTTGTGGACCTATAGCTGACTGCTGCGACTAGGGATCAGGATGGTGCAGGGAAGCGGGAATGTTGGGACCCTGACACGGATAGGACAGGGGGCTAGAGCATAGGTGTCCCCAGGACACGGAGTCTAAGAGCCAGCAGGTGTTCACCAGAGCCTCTGGTGGTGAGGAGGGACTTGGCTGCAACTGGATCAAGGTTGCGGCCCCCGGGGTCCCCCAGCTCACATGCACAGCAGGCTACAGGTGAATGGAGAGAAAGCAGCAGAGCAAGATAGCAAGAGAAGGTCAGTGGGAGAGCCAAGGGTCAGGGCTATAAGCAGACAGGGACAGACAGGTACGCCAAGGTCGGGGTCTCAAGCAGACAGGAGAACAGAGGAAAAGCCGAAGGTTGTGGAATCAGGCAGGCAAGGATCATAACAACAAGCCTAAAGTCAGTAACCGGAAATAGACTCAGAGCACACGACAGGAACAACCACAGACGAAGCCAAACATTGATTCGCATTGCAAGCTTGCACTGCCGGGTGTTATATAATGTTATATAATGTTCCTAATTAGGGCCTGGGGTGGAGCCCCACTTAGGAGGGCTACAAAAGCACACAGGTGAGGGAGGCCGGCCTTTAACTGGACACATTCAGCAAGGTAGGCAACAGATAAGACATGAATGTTCACTGTGGTTTCATGACAGAGTGAGTGCAGGACGTGTCTATAGCGACCCCCTGAATCTGCAAGTAGTATTGTTACGCAATTCCTAGTTAGGATGAGATGAAATGTAGTAACCGTAAAATTAAGTCATTGAGGGGCCAGGTAGTATGGTCCTGTTCCATTAAGAAGGATTCAGTCATCCGTATGCCTTGTTCATGGGGGATGCTCAAATACAATACCTCGACATCAATCGCCACGAACAGGGCATTCGGAGGAGTCTGAATCCCCTCAATGTGTTTCAGGAGATCAGTGGTATCACGTATGTAAGAAGGTAGTCCTTGAACATGGGGCATCAGAAATTTGCTCTTGTTTTCATTTAATGAACCTATTCCTGAGACTATAGGTCTTCCGGGAGGTGAGGATATGCTTTTGTGGGTTTTTGGTAAGGTATAGAACGTGGGGACACGTGGAAACCTAGGAATCAGGTAGTCCAACATTTCTTGATCTATCAGACCCTGCCAGAAGGCTCTTGTGCAGAGTCCTTGAAAGTCCCCCACAACGTTTTGGGCCACCGTAGAGGAAATTGGCTGTACCACCTCTGGCTATCAAGTACCTTGTGGCATATAGATTGGTACTGGGCATTGGACATCACGACAATGTTACCGCCTTTGTCAGACAGTTTGATAATCAGATCAGTTTGTTTTTGTAATTGTTTTAATGCTTGTTTTTGGCCTACAGTAAGGTTAGATGAAACCTCTTGCCAACTCTGATGTTTTAAGTCCTTTATGGATTGATAGAGAAATGCCCAAATGGCCGCATAGATGAATAAATCAGGGAATTTACGTGATTTAAGTTAAAACATCTTAGGGTTGGCCAACTGGGAACGTGGTTGGCTGTCAGAAGATGAATACATAGATTCAGTTATCTGAGAGGCACCAGCGAAGGACAAACATAAGTCATCCTCCGTTGCCCCTTTCTCATAACATAGAGTAACAGTGATGCTGCACTGGAGAGAGAAGGACAGCACGGTGGTGCTCAGCAGTAGGTCAGCTATGGCTAGGTTAATGATGAAATAATTGGTGACCGTTTGCAGCTGCCTGTTGCATGCCACAGACAAGATCACCAGGATGTTCTCAACAATGGCAAAGAGGATGAAAACTGCCAGGAAAATACCCATACTCAGTGCCTGCAGGTCCAAAGCTTCTGCCAAGGAGGTGCCATTATTGGTTCCATTCTCACCTGGCAGGTAGGCACTTGATTGATTGCACAGGCTCTCATTACTGGGCTCTGACCAAGTCATGTTAATCCAAGTTAATGATTTCCTAGAAGAGCCAAGTAATTCCAAGGTGATTCATTAAGGGGTTACTCTGAGATGTTTGCATGAGATTGTTATATTTATGTACATGGCTTTATTACTTGTGCCTGCCTGGGGTGTAAATACCAATTTAATGAGGAACTACAAGAGTCAGCCCCCCCATCCCATTTTTATTTTTTTATTTGATTTTAAGTTATTTTCCCTATCCCCATTTTTTTGTAGGACACTTGTGCTACTCTTACCCCCATTTTACTTCCTTTTGCAGCCCTCTAGCACTTTCCAGGACTTTTTTACAGCCATTTTTGTGCCGAAAAGTTCGGGTCCCCATTGACTTCAATGGGGTTCGGGGTCCGGGGTCAAGTTCGGTACCGAACCCAAACTTTTTCACAAAGTTTGGCAGAACCCGCCGAACCCGAACATCCAGGTGTCCGCTCAACTCTAGTCGTTAATGGTTTCAGTCACGTTAATGGAATCCAATAGGCAAAAAACCTAGGCCCAACTGGAGAACAGAGGTTTCGGCAGGAGAGGGTTCAGTGGTAGTAAGATTGATAATATTTAATTGTGTGAGGTTGTTGGAGTGCTAGGAGGGAGTGGTTTGAGGAAAAGCGTGTCCAAATTGCTCTGTTGTTTCTTGGGGTCAGGTGTGGGGGGCTTTAAAAAACCATCGTCATTAGCTTTGTGAAGTTTAGGGGCTAACAAAGATGACCCCAAAACCTTGGGGATAATACTGTGCATAGTAGATAGAGAAGACAAAGAACCACCACCAGATGCCTGATTCCCAATAGGGGTGTGTCTGTTTTTGTGTCTTATTTGGCCTTTTACCCTTCTTGGGTTCCACCGGAGGGGTACCGCCACCATAACGCAAACACTTACAGAAGAATTAACACCATGTGGATCCATGGGGCATGGACCTGTCTGTTGAGAAAAGGTGGAAGAGAGAGATGAGTCAGATTTCATGGGGTCCCTCATTTGATTCTCAATTGTGCCTGCTCATGGGGGCCCTCAACTACTGAGGGTCCTTGTGGTCCATCTGTAGGCGTAGCCCTCAGAGAAGGCCAATTGATCTTTAATTAATTTACCTTGTATTTAACAATCATTCCCTTATTAAGGATCTCAAGTCGATGCTTCAACTCCTTCCATTTGGTTGAAAAGGTTGAGGCCTCTGTGAAATGCTTATATTGAGTGTTCAAACGGTCTATTTCACTATCAAGCGCGCTCATAGCACTGGCATATTGGGTAGTGAGTGTTTGCATAAGTTCCACACTGCAGGTAGAGAGGATCTTCTTCCAGCATTTCTTTAACTCCAGGGATGGGCCCTTGATGGCAGGAAAAAACTGTACCCTAAGGCCAAGGGGGCAGGCTTCCTATGCAATGTATTGCTTAAGATAGTTGATATGCCAGTGTAAGTGTGATTTACGTTTTCATAGACTAAACATCCAATCAAAGAAGACCTTTAGTTCTTCATCTGATTTCTGTCCCGTCAGACATGCAGTCTGTATATTGATCATAAAACCTGCCCAGGTTTCACAGGGAACATCCATTACCATGGAATAAAAAACTAATAATAACTAGAGTTGAGCGAACAACTGGTTTTTCGGGTTCAGCCGAACTTCGCGGAAACGTTCGGGTTCGGTACCGAACGTTACCCGAACTTGACCCCGAACCCCATTGAAGTCAATGGGGACCCAAACTTTTCGGCACAAAAATGGCTGTAAAAAAGTCCTGGAAAGTGCTAGAGGGCTGTAAAAGGAAGAAAAATGGGAGATGTTATTAGATCTGCAATCTGTCCCTCAAAGCAGTAGCAATCTCTACCTAGTCCAGTATCAGATCGTTCTGTAATCAGATCATTCTGTAATGCGGGATGAGAAATCGTTCTGTAATCAGATCGTTCTGTAATGCAGGATGAGATGTTATTAGATTTGCAATCTGTCCCTCAAAGCAGAAGTAGTAATCTCTACCTATTTATTAGATCTGCAATCTGTCCATCACAGCAGTAGTAGTAATCTCTACCTAGTTATTAGATCTGCAATCTGTCCCTCACAATCTGTCCCTCACAGCGCCGGCAGCATCCTCTCCCTACATTAACCTGAGAGCGTGTGACATGCAGCACTGTGACTCCAGCCTCATATAGAGGCTGGGTCACATGATGCACTGGCCAATCACAGCCATGGCATTAGTAGGCATGGCTGTGATGGCTTCTAGGGAAAACCAGTGAAATGCTTGTTGATTGGCTGCCCTGCAGCTATTCAACATGTGTGATAAAACGTTCGGGTTTGGGACACGGACACCCGAAAGTTCAGTACGAACCCGAACTTTACAGTTCAGGTTCGCTCAACTCTAATAATAACGTTAAAGATGAGTAAACAATAATGGGGAGAGGCCTTACAAAAAAGTAATGTATGCAGGAGGGCAGTGAATTCTGGGGGTGGCAATCTACCACTCCACTGGTCCAAATGGTCCAGGGAAAGTCCAAGAATACACTGGTCCTGGAAGGAGGTGTATTATCCACCTAATAGTGATCAAGTAAAAAGATGGGAGAGGCCTCAATTTGGGTACAATTGAAATTAATTATAAAGGTAAGAAAGGGGTAGCATCATCCTATTAATTCAAAGATCAAGGGCAGAGACAGTTCCCCAAAACTAATCTCTAAAAAAGGAAGGGAAAATGGACTATCTCGTCACCATACTCATAACATAGGTTGATATAAAACATACTTTTATTTGTGTACAAAATGATAAAATACATGGAAAGAACACAACATTTCTCATGTCCAAAAGAGGCGAACAATAAAAACAATTGATGTGCTCCAATTTAGGTGACCAAATATAGTAGGTTCAAGTAGGACATAGTTCTACATGTTTCGCTGTGTTAATACCGCTTCATCAGGAGGAAGTCTAAAACACAAAACATATTTTACACAACCAAGAAAAAATGTGTAACTTGTTTGTAAATAGTTCAGATAACACAGTACATCTCTCAGGGGAAACACAGTGGGTGAACAGCAGCTTACCCAGCATCAGCTGATAAAAAGAATATTTTTTTTTGGGTAACAAACACTTTAAGTCTAAGTGAGGTTTCATGTACACTGGGCATTCTTACAGCTGCTTCTAGGGGCCTCTGCCATTTGTTTTTCCTGTCTCTAATCTCCCCTGCATGTTAGCCTATGTGTCTATGCACACATAGGATTTTAGCAGTGTTTAGTGGCAGTGGCTTTTAAAGGCAGGAAAAAAAAAACATTGCCAGTGTGTCCAGGAGCAGCGGAGTTTTGGCAGAAAAAATGCTTGAAGCTGGTAAACACATGTAAATGCACATATTCACCAGCACACAATGGATTCTCAAATGTTGTCCAAAGCTTTTATTGCAGAAAGATCACATCACAAAAGAACAAGTGAAATATTTTGGAGCAGCGTACGACCCCTTCGTCAGGCATGTGTCAGACATCACATGCCTGACAAAGGGGTCCTGTGTGGCTCTGAAACGTTGCACTTGTTCTTTTGTGATGTGATCTTTGTGGAATAAAAGCTTTGGACAACATTTGAGGATCCATGGTGTGCTGGCGAATATGTGCATTCGTCTGTGGTGTATCCAGTATGCGGTTGGTAGTCGCTGCAGCACCCACTACAAACGAGCACTGTACCAGGAAAATGTGCGATGGGAATATAGACAAAATTGTAAACATGTGTAAATTAAAGTAATACATTACTATTCCGTCCAATGAAGTCAATTGATGCCCAAGTGCTTGACACCTGTAAACATGCCTAAACCCTTGTAAAAGCGTTAGACACTTTTACAAGCATCAAGCGCTTTTTCTGCCAAGATACTGCTGCCAGGAAGAAAGGCATCAAGGAGAGTTTGCAATGCGTCCTGTGTGCATGAGGCCTAAAGTCACTTATTTATTAGATTATCTATTGTGGATAAAGTTGTTTGGGATGCTGACACCCACAAAGGGGCCTTGATGGGGTTGTCACCTTTATTTTATATATATATATATATATATATATATATATATATATATATATATGTGTGTGTATTGCGGGAGATTAGCTCATGGGGATCACTTTTCGGAGGAAAATACTCAGCAGGCAGGCCAACGTCTTTAAAATCTGGCAGCTTGCCAGGTTTATTGTTAAAGGTTTGCAGGTTCAAACAATTAAAAACAGAAAACAAAACTTTGCCGTCTGGCGCTTAACTAACAATCATGATTCCTCACTATACGGTGTGGGGCTGGCCCCAACACCCACAAAACATGAGCACAATGCAAACCTTGTTTTTGAGTCCAAAAATAGCACACAGAACTCTCTCAGTTTTCCTCCACTGAGATCCAGGATTGAGCTCCCTCTGTTCTCTTCCTGCTCATTAAATGCAGGTGGAGAGGGCTTTGGGTGGAGCAGAAAGTCTGGACCAGAACCAGCTCTGCCACGGTGGCTGGAAAAACCAGGGCTGGACTTTCTCTAGTCCCCTCCAAGTGATCCCATGTGAGGCGACAAGTATCGCCCGTCCATTATGGTGTCTCGCATAACATCACATATCCCCCCTTTGCTCAAGCCCCTGGGGCGGAGCAACTGTCCCGACCATGCAGTGGGCCTGGGAAAGAACATTGGTGTTATTTTGGAGCCTTCCGGCCCGGTGTTCCACTGAGAACTTAAATGGCTGTAGGGCCAGGAACCACCTAGTCATCCGGCTATTTTTTTGTCCCGGTTGTTACACATCCACTTAAGGGGAGCATGGTCAGTGGCTAGTCTGAATGACCTTCCCAGCAGGTAGTATTTTAGGGCCTTTAAGGCCCACTTGATAGCCAGGCACTCCTTCTCCATAATGGAATAATTAATTTCATGCCTATTAAGCTTCCTGTTTAAGTATACGACCGGATGTTCCTCACCGTCTCTGATTTGGGTCAGAACAGCACCTAGTCCCACGTTTAAACAACAAAGTCCTTTGTGAAGTCTGGGGTCACGAGTACCAGCTGTACACAAAGGGCTTGTTTCAACTTCTGGAAGGCCTTCTCGGCCTCTTGATTCCACATAACCATTCTTGACGCTCTACCCTTCGTTAGATCGCTCAGAGGAACGGCAATGGTGGCAACGTAGGGGATGAAGCATCAGTAATACCCTGTAATCCCCAGGAAGGCACAAACCTGTTTCTTGTTCACTGGTTGGGGCCACTTTTGAATAGCCTTGATCTTATTGGTCTGGGGCTTGATCGGACCCCCACCCCATACCCAATGTATTTGGCCTCCTCCAGACCTATGGCACACTTTTTTGGGATGGCTATTAAACCTGCTACCCTCAGTGAATCTACCACTGCCTGGGCAGATGTGATTCCCAATCTGGGCTGTGGATGACCATATCATTCAGATAGGCCGCTGCATAGGGCCGATGCAGCCTCAAAGTTTTGTTCATCATCCTCTGGAAGGATGCAGGGGCCCCATGCAGACCAACCAGCATTCGCTGGTATTGAAAGGACCCCTTGGAGGTAGAGAAGGTTGTTTTTTCTTTCGCTGTCTCCGTTAGGGGAATCTGCCAGTAGCACTTACTTAGGTCTAGGGTTGTTATGTACTGGGCTCCTCCCAACCTGTCCATGAGTTCGTCAACCTGGGGCATTGGGTATGCGTGAAACTTAGACACTTCAATCAGCTTCCTGAAATCGTTACAGAACCTGATAGTGCCATCGGGCTTTGGGACCTGAACTATGGGGCTCGACCAGGCACTGTGGGACTCCTCTATCACGTCCAACTCCAACATGTTTTTTATTTCCTTCACCACCACCTCCCATCTAGACTCAGGTATCCGGTAGGGTTTTACATTTATGAGGACCCCTGGTTCTGTAACTATGTCATGTTGTATTACGGTGGTCAGTCTGGGCAGTGGAGAGAAAAAGTCTCTATTTTTACTTCTAAATTCCGTTACATCATTTTGTTGTGTCAGTGACAAGGACTCGGTTATGGGAACGTCCAGGGTCAGGGTTAGCCTGTCATTTTGAGAAGTGGACATTGCCAATAAACTCTCTCTGTCCTTCCATGGTTTTAAAAGATTAACATGGTAAATCTGCTCTGGTTTCCTTTTCCCTGGCTGGTAAACTTTCTAGTTAATTTCCCCTACTCTTTCCCTAATCTCAAAGGGACCCTACCACTTTGCTAGGAATTTACTTTCAACCGTGGGGACTAGCACCAGCACTCTGTCTCCGGGTTTGAAAGTCTGGGTTTTGGCACCCAGATTATAAACCCTTGTCTGGGCTTCCTGGGCTTGCTCCATATGCTATCGAACCAGGGGCAGGACCACTGCGATTCGATCCTGCATCAAGGAGACATGCTCTATGATGCTTCTATATGGGGTGGCCTCTCCTTCCCACGTCTCTTTTGCGACAATTAGAAGACCCCTGGGATGTCTTCCATACAAGAGTTCAAAGGGGGAATACCCCGTAGACGCCTGTGGAACCTCCTGTATGGCAAACATGAGGTACGGCAACAAAAAAATCCCAATTTCCACCAGACCATCAGTTTGAGGGTGGTAAATAGAGGTACGGAGATAGGAGATTTTGTACAACTTGCACAATTCTCTGGTCACTCTGGACATGAACGGGGAACCCTGATCCATCAAGATCCCTTTAGGGATCCCCACCCGACTAAACACCTGTGCGATAGACTTAACAGAGTTGTTCCACAAGGGTCTGGCTTCCAGATAATGGGTTGCATAGTCCAGGATCATCAGGACATGCTGGTGTCCCCGGGCAGATTTTACTACTGGTCCCACGAGATCCATGCCAATTCGCTCAAATGGCACTTCAATTATGGGAAATGGGTCAAGGGGACTACGAAAATGGGGCGACGGGGGCCGTCATTTGACACTCATTATTCACATTATTCTGTGATGTCTGCATACAACCCAGGCCAGAAAACTATCTGGGTTATTCTCTCCCTAATTTTCTCCATACCCAGATGTCTCCCCATTACATGACCGTGGGCCAGATCCAACACCATCCTGCAGAAAAGTATGGGAACCACTAGCTGTTCTACTTCGTCTCCCCCGTGTTTTACCACCTGATACAACAAATTCTTTTTAAGGGCGATTTAGGAAAAAGACATCCCTCAATTAGGGTCCACAAGTTCTTCATCCATTACCTACATGTTTTTCTCTGGCTCTAAGGAGAGTGACATCCCATAGTTGCTCTGTACAGAAGTCCTCTCTCCGGACCTCTAAGCCAGGTACTACATTCTGTTCACTCGCACAGTCAGGGTCAAAGACATCCTCTGGATCATTAGCCACCAGATGGGAGCTATCGCCCAGCTCCTCAGACTCCCGGCCATTACAGGAAAAGGAAGAGGGTCTCCTTCTTCCTCGGGCCTGCCACCAATCTCACCTTCTGTTTGGCAAAAAGGGTCTGGTGAGAACTCCCATGCCTCCTTAGCAGGGGGAGCTCTTTCCTCCAGACTCTCTGTGCCCTCACACAACCTCCAAAAATGGGGAAAATCCCTCCCCACTAGGGCTTCATGAAGCAGGGAAGGTACCACTCCCACTGAATGGGTCAATCTGCCAAAAGGGGTGTCAATCTCGACCAGCACCGTCTGGTAGTCACGAGTGTCCCCATGAATGCAAATGACCCCAACAGTGATAGGGTGTAACCTTGCCGGATTTACACAGCTGATTTTGACCAATGTTATCACACTACCAGAGTCAAGCAGCGCAGTGACGGGTTTCCCATCAATAGCAATCACACACATTTGCTTCTCTATGCAACTTGAACATGATGCTATACATGCAACCTGTGCAAAAAGAGAAATGCGTCTTTTCATATAAGCATTATCACATTGCATGGGTTCATCATTTAGGGGACAATTGGCAGCAATATGTCCCAATGCATGACATCGGAAGCACTGTATGTGTTCTATACCCAGTCCTCTCAAGGGTCCCCAAGACCTTCCTGGCTTCTTTGGCCAGTCTCCAGGTCTAGAGCCCATATTCTCTCTCACCACAGTGGTCTTATCAAACATCCCCATGCCCTTGACCCCTGGGACAGTCTTAATGGGTCCACTGGGCAATCTTTCACCCCTGGATACATTGGAGTGGGGCGCAGACAGGTGCAACAAGTCCTCAGCAGTACTGTATCTCTCCACGAGGTCCACCAGTTGGTTTGCCATTTTGGGGTCCCAATGGCTGACCCACTTCCTCCAAGTAGCAGGGAGGGCATGCAGATACCGGTCCATGACCACTTGCTCCACGATCTGAGGGCCTGGCAAAGTCTCTGGCTGTAAGCAATTCCTCATGAGATGGATCAAGTCAAACATTTGGGAGCGGGGACTCATAGTCCTGGGCCTTATCAGGCTCTAAATCAAAATAGGCCTTTTGGGGCTCACCTGTCAGAAAAGGTGGTAGAAGTCCCGACCATTGTCCTTTTTGCCATCCATCAGAGACTCTCTCGAAAGTGGTGAGGTATGCCCCCACGTCATCCACAGGTGTCATCTTGTGCAGATGGTAACTGGCACAGATCAACCTTTGTTCCACTGGCACAGGAGGTGCGGACCCCTTCTTTAACTCTACGAGAGCTTCTACCAGCTGGCGATTGATCTCCTGCTGTTGTTTCCCACTGTGCTGCAGTGGCTTGTGTGACTTGGAGGTTGGTCTCCCACTGAGCCACAGTCGCCTGCAGCAAGGCCTTCAACATCTCCTCCATGTTGGAAAGTTGCCTGCTGAGTCCACCGCGTGTGGGAGATTATCTCATTGGGATCGCTTTTCAGAGGAAAATACTCAGCAGGCAGGCCAACGTCTTTAAATCATATGGATTGTCAGGTTTATTGTAAAAGGTTTGAAGGTTGAAATAAATAAAAACAGAAAAAAAACCTTGCCGTCTGGTGCTAAACTAACAATCTCCATTCCTCGCTATACAGTGTGGGAATATGGATGTGACGCTGAGATCATGCACTCAACTTCTTTGGTCAACCATGGCGAGGCCTGTTCTGAGTGGAACCTGTCCTGTTAAACTGCTGTATGGTCTTGGCCAACGTGATGCAGCCCAGTTTCAGGGTCTTGGCGATCTTCTTTAAGTCTAGGCCATCTTTATGTAGAGCAACAATTCTTTTATTCAGATCCTCAGAGAGTTCTTTGCCATGAGGTGACATGTTGAACTTCCAGTGACCAGTATGAGAGAGTGAGACTGATAACACCAAATTTAACACCCCTGCTCCCCATTCACACCTAAAACCTTGTAACACTAACAAGTTGTATGGCACCGGGGAGAAAAAATGGCTAATTGGGCCCAATTTGGACATTTTCACTTAGGGGGTGTGCTCACTTTTGTTGTCAGTGGTTTAGACATTAATGGCTGTATGTTGAGTTATTTTGAGGAGACAGTAAATTTACACTGTTATACAAGCTGTACACTCACTACTTTACACTGTAGGAAAGTGTCATTTCTTCAGTGTTGTCACATGAAAAGATATTATAAAATATTTACAAAAATGTGAGGGGTGTAGTCACTTTTGTGAGATACTGTATTTACAGTATATATATATCCTAATATTTACATCTAAATCAGGCATTAGTTGTTATAAAAAATATAAGAGACAAGATCCCTGAACTTATGTTTGAATCAAATTGTTATCATGTCCTGAGAATTCTGACTCCTATAAAATAGAATGTCCAGTAGCCTCTAAGAATGCCGGCTTATGGGAACTGACTCAGAAACTGGCATTAAGGCACTACTTAACGCCCCGACGTATTGCCAAATTTGTGAAGGATTCCTCTTGAAAATGTTGGAGGAAGTGTGGAAGAGAGGGCTCGTTGTTCCATATTATGTGGGATTGCCCCTCTTATCCTCATTCTGGTCAGGTATAGCATCAATCATCAATCAAATATTAATGTTCAAAATCTCCCTAGCACCAGGACTAGCTCTCTGTTCCTTAGATATAGATACATTCTTATACCACAGGAGGAATACAATCCTCCATGTTCTACTAGCGGCACGACTAAAAGTGACTAGACAGTGGAAAGATCCCAGACCACCAACTGTAGAGGACGTTATTCAAACTACACAAACTCACGCCAGTTACGAAATGGCTTTCGCGTTGACACAAGGCAGGCTTCAAGGGGCTAGCAAGAGATGGAAACTATGGCACTATTGGATTAAACTCACTAGAAATAAGCAAGTTGTATAACATAATTTTATATCTTCAATGCAAATTCTATTAGGACTGTGACAGGTTTGACAAGTTTACTTGCCCATAAGTTATATGTTTTATTTGTTTAATAGTTGGTAGACTCCCCTGCTACGAACACCCCAACTTTATACATCTATCGTTGTTAGATAAGTTGATGTGTAATAGTCTATGTATGAGACCATTTTAAAGAAGTCCTAGTGTGTATGGCAAGGTAAACCCCCCCCAACCCGGGCACAGCAGTTCCCAGAAGGGGTGCTAGGGTGGGGGTAATTAAAATAACATGCTAAAGAGGATTCACTGGATCTTAATCCAGAATGAATAGGGAAAAGTTAATCACTTTACCACTAAATCATTTGCAGGTTTATCTTATACAATCTACTGGCAATTACACTACGACCTATAGCAAGTATTGTTTTGTCTCCATGTTGCATATCTCTAAATGCTATATATTTGTACCTTTTTGTTGAGTAAAATACAATAAAAAAAGATTGAAGATAATATAGAATGCCCATATTGTCACATAATCATTCTTAGCATGAGGAAAATGAAGTCAGAGAAATAACACAAATCCTCTAGTCCCAAATATCATCTACGGTATCTAGAATAAACTACTGATATTCATTTTAAATCTCTCAGATTCTTTAATAAAAGCAAGTACGTGTCTTGAACGATAACAACCAATCAGAAGAGGACTTTGATCCTTTTAGCTTTTATTGCTAATATGTGAGCAACTTCAAAGGTTAAGAACATCATTATTTTTTGGTGTTTATAATTTGAAAATGTTACCATTCAATTATTCATGTTAGATCTTTTTTTTTTTTTTTCTTTTACAGTTTATTGTCAGTAATTTTGCTCAGACATGCTAAGTGCATGTCTGGACAAAACCATATCCAATGCACTTGTAAGCAGGTGCGGTTAGCTAGTCTGCCACTAGGTGGCTCTGTTCCCAAATAGTGTAGTAATAGGGAATTATGTAAATGGATGTACAGTCCCCTTTTAGACAAATCCTTCCTTCCTGTAGTGATGTCATGGGTATAGTCAGTGCCCATATAAAGACAGGAGGCGAGGAGCCTTAGAAAGTTGGGTCATGGGAGCCAAACACCCCTCAGACCTGCAGATGTAGTCAGCTATTGCAAAGGCCCTGGACACGGCAGAAGGCCTCGGGTGAGATAGTCCAATACCCAGAAGGGCCAGCTGTTGTCATCCTGTCTCATGAAACATGGTCTAACTGGAGTGGGAACGGGGCTGCAAAAGGCCTTTTAGGCCAGGCCAGTGTTTTCTGGTGTGTGTATTAATGCCCCTGGAGTTCTAGTGGCACAGTTTCTGGAACGGCATAAATAGAGTCGTAAGCTGGATTCATAAAGCCTAATAGGCAAGTCAGAGTCCTCTGAGTGAGTACTAATGACTAGTGTTGAGCGAACCCGGACTGTAACGTTCGGGTCCGTACCGAACTTTAGGGTGTCCGTGGCACGGACCCGGACCCGGACATTTCAAAAATCGTTCGGGTTCGGTCCGGGGTTCTGCTATTTTACTCCACGTGTTGAGAAGCTGCAGGGCAGCCAATCAACAAGCGTTTCACTGGTTTGCCCTTAGAAGCCATCACAGCCATGCCTACTAATGGCATGGCTGTGATTGGCCGGTGCATCATGTGACCCAGCCTCTTTATAAGCTGGAGTCACAGTGCTGCAGTCACATGCTCCTTGGGTTAGTGTAGGGAAAGGTAGCTGACGGCGTGAGGGACAGATTTTAGCCATTTTAAGACCTGATCCTGCATCCTGAGATAGATTACTTTACTACTGCTGTCTGTGCTGTTGCTCTGAGGACAGA
>BLSH010490272.1:1453489-1463966 GCA_018402905.1 Glandirana rugosa
TTTTGACTTAAAAAGGTTTTTTTTAGGGTGAACCTTCTGGCGACGCGTTTATGCCACACTGTATTTCAAAACGTTACTAGCGTTAAAATAAGAAATCCCACAATCTTTTATATATAGGTCAAGGGATGGCTGCATATCACTTTACTGCAGCCGTCCCTGACCGGCAGCTAGGCCCTCCTGCAGTATACTGCAGGAGGCGAAGAGCGGCAATGACGCCCGGGGACCCCCGGGCGTGTCGCCGCTAGCGCCTAGCGAGCAGACGGCCCCCCAACACAGGGGGGGGTAAAGAGCCAATTTTATTGGCTCTTTACCCCGATCTGGGGGGGACACAACCCCCCGGCAGACGAGCGATCCGCGATCGCCGCTGTGCGGGCCCCCAGGGGCCCGCAGTAACGGCGAGAAGCGGAGGACGTCATATGACGTCCTCCCGGATCGACGGCCAGTCCCTGCCGACGTCATTTCACTATACGTCGGTAGGGAACTGGATATATATTTTCTAACACCCTAAAGAATAAAATTGCGATCATTGCAAAACTTTATGTCACACCGTATTTGCGCAGCGGTCTTCCAAGTGGGATTTTTTTTGGAAAAATTCAGTTTTTTGAGTTAAAAAATAAGAAAACAGTAAAGTTAGGCCAATTTTTTTCCATTTTGTAAAAGATAATGTTACGCCGAGTAAAATTATACCCAACATGTCATGCGTCCGCTCGCGGAATGGCGAGAAACTTTGCAACTAATAAATCTCCATTGGCGAAGTTTAAAAAGTTCTACAGGTTAGCAGTTTTGAGTTACAGAGGAGTTCTAGTGCTAGATTTATTACTCTCGCTCTAAAGATCGTGGTGATACCTCACATGTGTGGTTTGAACACCATTTTCATATGCAGGCGGGACTTACGTATCTGTTTGCTTCTATGCGCGAGCTCGCGGGAACGGGGCGCTTTACATTTTTTTTTTTTCAATTATTTATTTTACTTTTTACTTTTTATTTTTATACTGTCCTTTTTTTTTTTAAAAAATGTATCACTTTTATTCCTATTACAAGAAATGTAAACATTCCTTGTAATAGAAAAAAGCATGACAGGACCTCTTAAATATGAGATCTCATATTTACACTAAAATGCAAAAATTCTGAAATCTCCACTCAAAGTTGCGACGTCATATGACGTGACTCTGAGTGAAGTGGTTAAACTCAGAACAGGCCTCACAAAGGTCGACCAAAGAAGTTGAGTGCACGTGCTCAGGCTTTCTGTGGAAAATAGACGTATGAGTGCTGCCAGCATTGCTGCAGAGTTTGAAGAGGTGTGTGGGGTGGGGGGTCAGCCTGTCAGTGCTCAAACCATACGCCACATACTGCAGCAAACTGGTCTGCATGGCTGTCTCCCAGAAGGAAGCTTCTTCTAAAGATGATGCACAAGAAAGTCCGCAAATAGTTCTCTGAAGACAAGCAGACCAAGGACATGGATTACTGGAACCATGTCCTGTGGTCGGATGAGACCCAGATAAACTTATTTGGTTCACATGGTGTCAAGTGTGTGTCTTGCCTACAGTCAAGCAAGGTGGTGGGAGTGTCGTGGTCTTGGGTTGCATGAGTTCTGCCGGCACAGGGGAGCTACAATTCATTGAGGGAACCATGAATACCAACATGTACTGTTATATACTTAAGCAGAGCATGATTCCCTAACTTCGGAGACTGGGCACAGGGCATTATTCCAACATGATAATGACCCCAAACACATCTCCAAGATAACTACTAGGGATGGGCTGAACACCCCCGGGTTTGGTTCGCACCAGAACATTCGAACAGGCAAAAAATTTGTGCGAACATTCGAACACCGTTAAAGTCTATGGGACCCAGACATGAAAAATTGCTCATTTTAAAGACTTATATGCATATTATTGCCATACAAATTGTACGGGGACCTGGGTCCTGATCTAGGAGACATGTATCAATGTAAAAAAAGTTTTTAAATTGATTGTTTTTTCAGGAGCAGCGATTTTAATAATGCTTAAAGTGAAACAATAAAAATTAAATATTCCTTTAAATAATGTGCCTGGGGGGTCCCCTTAGTGTGCCTGTAAAAGGGCACACCTCTGTGATGTTTAGAACAGTGCCAAAGCAAAATTACATTTGTAAAGGAAAAAATTTAATTCAAAACCGCTCGCGGCTGTAATGTATTGCCGGTTCCCGGCAATATAGGACAAAAATCACTGAAAAAAATTGCGTAGGGCCCGCCAGTCCATACCAGGTCCTTAGGGTCTGGTATGGATTTTAGGGGGAACCCCATGCCGAAATAAAAAAAAGTGACATGGGGTCTCCCCTAAAATCCATACCAGACCCTTATCCGAGCATGTAGCCTGGCCGGGCAGGCTAAGGGGAGGATGGGCAAGCACCTCCTCTCCTGAACCATACCAGGCTACATGCTCTCAACATGGGGAGTATTGGTGCTTTGGGGCAGGGGGGGCTCTGTGCCTGGCTGCGGTTGTGGGGGTCTGCGGGTGGGGGGGCTTATCAGAATCTGGTAGCTCCCTTTAATAAGCAAAAAGCGTGCAGACAGCGGGAGCCCTCCCAATGGGGAGGAGCTGTGCGCGCCGTCTGCACGCAATGCATTATGGGGCGCTCCGTGGCAGCGAAGCGCTGCGAACGCCCCATAATGTTCTAAATTCAACAAATAGGCGAATGCCCGTGGTTCGAGTCGAACGTAAACTAGTCATTAGGGATGGGCCCGCGGTTCGAGTCAAACGTAAGTTGAATTTAGAACATACTGGGGCGTTCGCACCGTCTTCGCCGCCGCGGAGTGCCCTATAATGCATTGCATGCAGACGGCGCGCACAGCTCCTCCCCGTTGAGAGGGCTCCTGCTGTCTGCACGCTTTTTGCTTTGACGGTTTATTTATATGGCAAGGCGGGTTCACCCGGCGACGTAAGCGAGCAACCCCGCCCCTTCTGATGTCAAGTGACATCAGAGGGGGTGGGTCATGCGCTTACATCACCAAGTGGCCCCGCCCTTCCATATAAATAAACTGTCAAAGCAAAGAGCGTGCAGACAGTGGGAGCCCTCCGGCTTTTTTTTCAGGTCGGTCGCGCGCCGTGATTGACGATGGATTACAACAGGGGACACTTTTTTTTCTTTTTAAATAAAGGAATTGTCCCTAATTGACTCCTTTTTTGCATTTTTCGTGAATTAGTAGGGGTATGATGTACCCGATACCAATTCACTTAGGGGGGATGGGTCCTGGGGGCCCCCTTATTAAAGGGGGCTTCCAGATTCCGATAAGCCCCCCACCCGCAGACCCCCACAACCACAGCCCACGGTTGTGGGAAAGAGGCTCTTGTTCCCATCCACATGAAGACACAATGCTTTGGGGTGCAGGGCGCAAAACCACCCCTGCCCCAAAGCACCTATACTCTCCATGTTGAGGGCATGTAGCCTGGTACATCCCTCCCCCATCCTGGCCAGCCAGGGTGCATGCTCAGATAAGGGTCTGTATGGATTTTAGGGGGGACCCCACGTCAATTTTCTTTTTAATTTTGGATCAGGGTTCCCCTTAAAATCCATAACAGACCTGAAGGGCCTGATATGGACTGGGGGGGACCCTATGCAATTTTTTTTCAGTGATTTTGTTCTATTTTGCTGGGAACTGGCAATACATTACAGCCGCGAGTGGTTTTAAATTACATTTTTTCCTTTACAAATGTCATTTTGCTCTGGCACTGTTCTAAACATCACAGAGGTGCGCCCTTTTACAGGTACACTAAGGGGACCCCCCAGGCACATTGTTTAAAGGAATATTTCATTTTTATTTTTAAACATTATTAAAATCACTGCTCCTAAAAAAATGATCGATTTAAAACGTTTTGTTTGCATTGATACATGTCCCCTAAGGCAGGACCTGGGTCCCCATACACTTTTTATGGCAATAACTTGCATATAAACCTTTAAAATGAGCACTTTTGATTTTTCATGTTTGGGTCCCATAGACTTTAACGGTGTTTGAATGTTCGCACAAATTCTTTGCCTGTTCGCATGTTCTGGTGCGAACCAAACTGGGGGGTGTTCGGCCCATCCCTACTAATGACTACTACCTTGCTAAAGAAGCTGAGGGTAAAGGTGATGGACTGGCCAAGTATGTCTCCAGACCTAAACCCTATTGAGCATCTGTGGGGCATCCTCAAATGGAAGGTGGAGGAGGGCAAGGTCTTTAACATCCACCAGCTCCGTGATGTCGACATGGAGGAGTGGAAGAGGACTCTAGGGCAACCTGTGAAGCTGTGGTGAACTCCATGCCCAAGAGGGTTAAGGCAGTGCTGGAAAATAATGGTGGCCGCACAAAATACTGACACTTTGGGCCCAGTTTGAACATTTTTACTTAGGGGTGTACTCACTTTTTTGCCAGCGGTTTAGACATTAATGGCTGTGCGTTGAGTTATTTTTAGGGGACAGCAGATTTACACTGTTATACAAGCTGTACACTCACCACTTTACATTGTAGCAAAGTGTGGTTTCTTCAGTGTTGTCACATGAAAAGATAGAATAAAATATTTACAAAAATGTGAGGGTGTACTGACTTTTGTGAGATACTGTATATAGATTAGATTTAACATGTATCCTTAGGCCTCCAAAAAAAACTTCTTGACTTTCAATTGATCGGCTTTTATGAGAAGTTCCAGTGATATTGCAGGTAAGAATCTTTAGCCAATTTGGGTCCTATGCTGCAGCGCCTCCTAAGCATGACCGTATCTGTAACTGATGACAGTCTGGGGGATAGGGAAGAAAATATTGTTTGCTGTTAATGGTTAAGCTGACTAGAAGTGCTCATGGTAGAAAAATAAGGTGCCAAAAATATGAGGATGGATGGAAGTAGAGCTGCACGATTAATCATATTAAAATCGTGATCTCGATCTACCCCCCCCTGCGATCTCCATCAGGAATTACCGCGATTTTCAGTGCAGTTAATGGGGTCCGACTTGCGGGGCGAATCAGCGCGACTTGACAGTAATAAAAGTGAATGCAAGTTGCCTGAAGGCTTTTCAAGTCGGAGCGACTTGAGTCTCAGGGGAAGTCAGGGGAAGTCTGGGCAGAGAGCCAAGTTCTGAGTCATCATTGATAAAAGACACAAAGTAATTTTACTTCAAAAGCTGTGTGAACTCCCCTTCTATAGTTGTTTGGTTTAACCATTTAAAGACTAAATCTTTCCTGACATTTGCTCTTTACAAATAAAAATCCATTATTTTGTCCTAGAAAACAACTTAGAACCCCCAAACATTATATATTTTTTTTTAGCAGAGACCCTAGAGAATAAGATGGTGGTTGTTGCAATATTTTATGTCACACGCTGTTTGCACAGCGGACTTTTAAACGCAATTTTTTTGGAAAATTTACCCTTTCAAAAACCTAAACAGTGCTGTTAGCCCAATTTTTTTGTATATTTAATATATTACGCCGCGAGAATCGTGAGAGAATCGTGATCTTTATTCTAAGCAAAAAAATTGTGATTCTCATTTTGGCCAGAATCGTGCAGCTCTAGATGGAAGCTGTAACCATATTTAGTATCTACTATCAATTGACCATCTGAATGTTTCCTGTATATTAGGGATGACCTGGGTTTGGTTCAGAAGAAGTTTGTCAAACAGCTCACAAGTTCTGATGTTAATCCACACCCCATTAAAGTCAGTGCAAGCCACATCTTTAAAATCAGTTCTGACCATTCTCAAGTCTAATAGACAATGGATTGTCAAACAAATAGAATCGGAGGCTGGGCAATGCCAAGGGGACATGTACCAATACAAAAACATTTTTAAAAAATATACTTTTGAGGGGAGCATGATTTTGATCATGTTTAAAACTGAATTCCAGGTTTGTTTTTTTTGTGCTAAGTTACAGTGATCTGCCTTGGACCAATGTAAGTATGTATGCATATCCTATACCTTGCTAATCCTTTATAGAAGAGGAGAATCACTGTAGTAGTAGTAGCTGCCTAGAATGCTTTGCTTTTCTCATTGAATGCAAAACATTCTGTCACGGTGCCATTCCGAATAAACGTGAGCATGTGCTAAGAAGAAGACAATGGAAGAAAAATGAGCATATGCTGAGGAAAATACCTGGCATAGTTCTCAATACTATACATGGCTGTGCTTGTTTGCACAGAAATGTGCGCATGCGCACTGGCAAACATTCACACATACCTGCTGTATCCGGACTGGTGCCAAACATCCTATATAAAGACAGTAGCTGCATCTACAGTTTGCTCGATGATCTTCAGCTACCAGTACTCCTACTGTGTATCCTGTATTCCTTGGACTGACTTGCCTTGTTTGATCCCTGCTTGCTCTAAGGACTGTTCCTCTTCTGCCCAACTATGCATGACCCTGGCCTGTCACCTCACTACTCTTCTGTTTGATTCCTGTGAATGACCTTGGCTATTTTTCCTGACCATGTCAAAATCAGACTGAAATAGGCACATGCAATTCATTTCGGTCTGAATATAAATTCACCCCTATTTTTGGTTATTTGGAGATTCGGATGTAACCGAATGGTAACAATTTTTTTTGAGATTTGTTTAATTTCATTTTGAATATTCGTTTTCTAATGAATTCCAAATTTTTAGATTTAGAAGGGGAACCTCATGTCAAAATGTAAAAAGCCTCTCCCCTCCTGAACCATACCAGGCCACATACCCTCAACATGGGGGGGTGCTTTGGGGCAGGGGGGCTCTGTCCCCTCCCACCCCAAAACACCTTGTCCCCATATTGATGGGGACAATGGCCTCTTCTCCAGGACCCTGGGACGGTGGTTGTTGGGGTCTGCAGGTAGGGGGCTTATCGGAATCTGGAAGCCCCCTTTAACAAGGGGGCACCAAGATCCTCCCCCCTATGTGAATGAGTATGGGGTGCATAGTACCCCTACCCATTTACCAAAAATGTGTAAAAGGTGATTAATGACACAACACACATTTTTGACAATTCCTTTATTAAATGAAAAAAAAAGTCCCCGGTGTAGAGCCATCACTAATCAGGACGCCTACTGCACCGCCGGACCCAAAAAAAAAAAAAAACCTCCGGTCTCGTCGAAGGCTCCTACCCGCCAGTTGGCAGGAGCATTCAACGAGACCAGAGGGTGTTTTTTTTCTTTTTTTGAGTGTGGCGGGCTTCGTGACTGAAGATTGATCTACATTGGGGGACATTGTTTTTTATTTTTTAATAAAGGAATCTGGACAGAGCACCCCCCGCCCCAAAGAACCCATAATGTTGAGGGCATGTGACTTGGTATGGTTCAGGAAGGGGGCGCTCGCTCTCCTTCGGGGCACTCATGAGGGCGTGCTTCCATGTCCTGCTGATGCATTCCGTCTAAGGCTCCTACCCATCTGCTTGTACCCCCTTCTGACATTTCTTAAATAAATAAGAGGAGGAGTCACCCAGTGACGTCATCTAGTGACCCAACCCCTTGTGATGTCAACGGCCTAGCATGCCTTGGTCAATGACGTCACAAGAAGGCAGGGCCACCCGGTGACACCACCAGATGGCCCCGCACATTAGCTATTTAACATGTCAGATGGAAGAGCAGGCAGTTGGCAGGAGACTAGAGGGTTTTTTTTAGTGAGACCAGAGTTTTTTTCCTTTTTTTGGGTGTGGCGGGCTTCGTGATTGAAAATTGATCTACATCGGATGACATTGTTTTTTATTTTTTAATAAAGAAATTGTCAAACACTTGTGTAGTGTATTTTTTTATAATTTTGTGGTGAATGCTCATTTATACGGGCGGGATCTGGACAGAGCACCCCCCTGCCCTAAAGAACCCCATCATGTTGAGGGCATTTGGCCTAGTATGGTTCAGGAGGGGGGGCGCTCGCTGCCCCCCCCCCCTTTTCTGACCTGCCAGGCTGCATGCTCAGATAAGAGTCTGGTATGGATTTTTTCACATGTTTTTACATTTTGGCATGGGGTTCCCCTTAAAATCCACACCAGACCCAAAGAGCCTGGTATGGATTGGGGAAGGGGACCCCACAGTGTTTTTTTCTGACTTTTCTGGCTTCTATTGCCGTCATTCTTTTATTTACATTTCAGCTCTCAGCAGGGATGCCTGCTGACAGCTGATGAGTCATCGGTTGTTAAGGACAAGGTGGCCAGCTTCCCAGCCTGTTCCTTAACAACATCAACATCTTCATTTTTTGACCGATCCGAATTCAAATTGTTCTGAAAATTTGGAATTCATTAGAAAACAAATATTCAAAATGTAATTAAACGAATCTCTATAAAATTTGTTACTGTTTCAGTTGGAAATTCGGTTACATCCCCATCTCCAAATAACCGAAAATTGGTGCGAGTTTATATTCGGAGCGAAATGAATTGATCATGCCTATTTCAGTCTGAATTTGACATGTTCAGGGGTTCAGTGGAAATCACATTTTTCAGGAATGTTCAGCTGGTTTCCTGGCCCTGGCAACCAGTGACATACTCTGCCATTCAGCCTGAGACCCTGGCTGGCAGATGACTGTTAACAAAGTGGTGGAGCAGACATGCAAAAAAAAAAAGTGGTGTGGGTGGAGAATATGACACCACTACCCACCTCTCCAACTTGTTCAATCAGAGAATGTGTCATGTACCTGATTGAAGGCTGACTTGATGAGAGGGCTTTCCTTGCTACTGAGTGCCGAGGACCCCTGAAGGTGAGAACAGTGAGTGCAAGGCCCAAAGAAGCATGGGTGCCTTTTAGGTAGCTCTGCTGCAAGCTGTTGGCAGCAGAGTTCACCAGATAGTTGTCAGCTGGTCTGTCAGGGCTGATGGCATGACTTCTGTTGCCCTTGGAGATGTAGAGGAACCAAGGCAGCGGCCACTAGCAATATGGCACCCAAGGTGGTGGTATAATCAGCAGGACGAGAGAGAGGAAGTGTAGCCAAGATGGAAGCCAAGGTCATACATGGAAAGGCAAGCCAGAGTGTAGGCAGGGACGTGGTCAGGAATAATAGTCAAGGTCATACACAGGAATCAGGCAGAAGAGTAGTCAGGTGACAGGCCAGGTTCAAGTATAGTTGGGCAGAAGAGGCAGAGTCCTTAGAGCAAACCAGGGTCGGATATGGTTTCCAGACAGACTAAATTCTTAGAGACCTTTCGATTATTTTATCAAACATTATACACATCACAGCTGACTCCAGATTTCCTGCCGGCTGATTTGGTGGCTTGTCTGGATCCAGTGGCTCTTGCTTAGTTATCTGATACAGAGAGGGAATCTCTAATACAACCCATAACAGCTGAAGAGGTTCTTAAGACCATCTGTTCTTTCCCTATAGAGAAGTCGCCAGGACCAGATGGCCTTCCGATGGAATTCTGTGGGGTCCATGGAGACTTGCTTACTCACCTTCTGGCTTCTTTATTTTCAAACTGTTTGACAGAAGGGGCTCTGCCGGAACTCAATGAGCCAAGCCCATATAACTCTGATATACAAACCATCAAAAGACCCATTACGATGTTCCTCCTACAGACCCATTGCTCTTTTAAATGCAGACCTCAAGATACTAACAAAACGTATTACTCAAAGATTACAGCCTTTGTTGTCTACAATCATAGACCCGAATCAAACAGGATTTATGGCCGGTAGATCTACTGATATAAATGTGTGTAGATTATATAATAACATTAATGCTTCACATCTTAATATGGGTTCTAGGTTGGTGGCTTCCTTGGATATAGAGAAGGCCTTTGACACTGTCAAATGACCTTTTCTTTGGGAGGTACTACGTAGAATGGGCTTCCCATCAGTCTTCATTAAGTGGCTACAGGTTCTATATAAACATCCTACAGCTATGGTGAAATTGGGTGGAGGCTTATCATCTTCTTTTTCTTTATTTAGGGGTATTCGGCAGGGTTGACCCCTATCTCCAGCCCTGTTCGCTATAGCCGTGGAGCCTGGGGCAGAGGCACTATGTACCTAATTGAATATTAAGGGACTACGAATTGGTTGGCTGGAGGAGAGGGTAGTTCTGTGTGCAGATGATCTTCTTTTGTTTTTTTAATGATGCTGAACCCTCTCTGCAAGGTGCCCTACAGGTATTGGTCTCTTTTTCATTGGTTACGGGGCTGAAGATATATTGGGCAAAGTCCTGCTGTTTCCAATAGATGTAGAAGCCTGTAATAAAGCCCCATCAGATTTAGCACTCCAATGGGTAGATCATTTTAAATGTCTGGGGGTAACGATCTCCAGACAAACATCTGATTTTATATCTTTGAATTTGAATCCAGTTTTGGAGGACACTCAAATGAAGTCATGGAAGTCTGTATTGTTGTCTATATTGTGCCAAATTAATCTTTTAAAAATGAAAATTATCCCAAAATATTTGTATTTGTTTAGACATTCCCCACAATGGATCTCAAGATCTTTTTTTGTGAAACATAACCAGATGTTTTCCTCTTTTTATGGGGGGGGGGACTCCAAGATACAAGTTGACAACTCTTATGCGCCCTTGCAACAGGGGTGGGTTAGCTTT
>BLSH010490289.1:42291-56491 GCA_018402905.1 Glandirana rugosa
TTCAAACATACACATACACACATATATACATATATATTATATATATATACATATATACACACATACACATACAAACTTCACAAATTAATGTTTATACCCGAGAGGAGAAAACATGCTAATTGCAAGGCAATAGGCAATTTAATTGTATAATTTATCTGGATTACTAGCATGCTAACCATTTGGAAACCTTTATAAGTGATAGTGACATTTTGTACCATTACCCCAGCTTAGAAAATATTTAATTTACGCTATTGCATGGGACTTCTTGTTCACTAAACATACATACCCAAGTATACATCTTGCTTGCTAAGCTTATATGGTTGATTCTTTCATATGCTCTTGGCTTGCTGTCTTCCTCACTAGCTTACTACCCCAGCTTGCCTGCAATTAACATTTGCTAAATTTTTTTGGCTTCATTTAGAGTTGATATTAAATAGCCTCAACCAGAGGCATAACTAGATCCTTTAGGGCCCTAGGTGCAAGAAAACATGAAGGGCCCCCAAACACCTGCCCCTTCCATCCAAGCCCTGGGCTTCCAGTTCTGGAAGGGCGTCACTTGATATCCTCCCAGAACCCTGCCTCCCATGTGCTGTCTGGGGCATGAATCCAGCACACTCTGTGACACAGTAAAGGGCTAACTACAGAGGCCCTTTACCATATGATCAGCTGATCACATATAAGCAGACTTGCCAGTTATCGGCAGTCCTTTCTTCCCACAATGTATCTGTTTGAGGAAAGGAGAGCTGTTAACCAGCAAGACTGTCAGTACATTGTTTACACTGATAATCAGGGCTCTGATCATCATTGCCCTGATTATCAGTGCAGCCCCATCAGTGCTTCCTATCAGTGCCCATCGGTGCTGTCTATCAGTGCTCATCAGTGCCACCTATCAGTGCTCATCAATGCCACTTATCAGTGCCCATCTGTGCTGCCTGTCAGTGCCCACCAGTGCTGTCTATCAGTGCCCACTAGTGCCCAGTAGTGCCACCTATTTGTGTTAATCAGTGCTGCCTATCAGTGCCACCTATCAGTGCTCATCAATGCCGCCTATCTGTGCTCATAAATGCTGCCCATCAGTGCTGTCTATCAGTGCCACATATCAGTGCTCATCAATGCTACCTATTAGTGCCCATCATTGCTGCCTATCAGTGCCACATATCAGTGCTCATCAATGCCCCCTATCCGTGCCCATCAGTAGCACTTATCAGTGCTCATCAATGTCACCTATCAGTGCCCATCAGCAGGACTCTGAGCTGAGAGCATCTCCCTCATACAGCTCAGTGCATGCACTGGCAGTTCCCCCTTCCTCCTCCCTTGCACGGACCAGAAAGGAGAGAGCCTATCTGCTCCTTCTCCTCCCACCTCTCTTCTTCTTTGTGCATCGTGGGAAGTATTAAGCTAAGCAGCTGAATGATCAAACTCACAGTCCCTGCAATGCACAAAGGAGGAGAGGGGTGGGAGGAGAAGGAGCAGATCGTCTCGCTCATCCATGCGAGGGGGCTGTCAGTGCAGGCTCTGAGCTGTATGAGAGAGACGCTCTCAGCTCAGAGTCTTGCAGCAAGCAACTGCCCCCCACAGTGGCGGAACACTAGGGCCTTACCCCCCCTTTACAGCTCTCACTGCTTGGTGACCCGGATCCCGGCAGCTCAGGGTTGTTTCACTCCAAACTTGGGAGCAGGGGGTTGATTGACATGAAGTCAAGGTGGGTTCCTAAGCAGAAGCTTAGTGTACACCTGGAAGAGAGGGGCCCAGGGCAACAGAGGGAAGCTGGATAGGAGGAGCAATGGGGCAGTAACCTAACGGAATTAATCCCCACCTCCTGCAGCCGCTGAATGCCTGTGGGAGAGAAAGTAGGAGAAGCAAGCATTCAGCGGCTGCAGGATGTGGGGATTGATTCGGCTATATGCTGCTTCTCCTATTCAGCTGTATAGGGGGCCTCAAGGGCCCCCCGGAGCATGGGACTGGGTCACAAGTGCTACCCTTATGCCCCCTGTAGCTACGCCCCTGGCCTAAACCTTTAGTTAAGTGCTGGCCTGTTTTAATAGATGCTGGCTCAGATTTACTGACTTGCTTAATATGATGGCCAAGGGGAAGCCCTGCTATTCTGGGAGGACATCATATGACATCCTCCCAGGATCGCAACTCATGTGTGACCCACAGGCCATGCTTTGTCATGATCTATCACCTGCCATGATACAGCCATTGCTGGTACCATGTGATTGCTGTGACCAATCAGAACAGATCACGTGACAATTGTACACAATGAAAGGCTTCGATGTATGCCTTTCATTGTGTACTATTGTGATGAGCTCTGTGATTGTCACAGTGATAACATGATACAGACAGGGCCAATCATAGCCCATCTGTACCATGTGATTAGCTGTGGCCAATCACAGCTAACCACAATAGTACACAATGAATGAAAAAAAAAAGTAATTTAATTTAAATACCACTTGATCTTTTGGTAACAATTATGAAAAACAAAATCTGAACTGTTGCTGGCAGTGGCGTCAATAGGGTTGGTGTCACCTAATGCAGTCAAATATGGTGTCACTCCCAATAATTTTTTTCCCATATAACAGACACTGGGCAGACTAGTTTTGGGCTGGCAACGTGTGGTCATGGTGTGCACTCCAAGCCAGCCCCTGTATATGATGCGGTTGGTCTGTGTTCTGTCATGAATGGGAGTGACACCATCATGATGGGATACAGGGTCATCTTTAATAGTGATTGGACCCTGGGCAAACATTTTCTTGGAGCCCAACCCCCCAATGCAATTTTGCTCTCCACTGCAACATCCCAAAAAACAAACACACACATAGTCTTATCTGAAAAAACCTTAACAATGTAAACATAAACAACGGGTCCACACTAGATGCTTAGAGGTTACTGCACATCATTGCTGCTCACCCATTGGTTGCTAGAGGTTACTGCACATTTTTACCACTCACCCACTGGTTGCTAGAGGTTACTGCACATCATTACCACTCACCCATTGGCTGCTATAAGTTACTGCACACTCACTGATTGCCTGCAACTCAGTGTCCCCCTCTGCAAGCTGCTTGGTCCTGCCATTGCTGCATTAACCCTGCCCCCCCACAGTTGACAGAAGAAGGTTGATGAAGAAAAATCCACATGTTTCTTTGATCTCCATGCAGCTGATTGGAGAAGGGGGGCCAGCAGGGGAACACAGATATCAGGCTCTGCCTTACCTTATCACAGCCGCTCCAGTTCTGACAGAGGAGGCTCTAGAAGCAGGCTCTAGAACATGCAGCCCACAGCTGTGCCTCTCCCGGTCAGTGTGGCAAGTGGGGGAGGTTGGCTGCAGCTGCTACGCCATGAAAAATATTTGCAGGACTTGATGGTGTCACCCCTCTAGTGGCTATCACCCGGGTCAGGTCCGCACCTCCATAGCAATGCCACTGGTTGCTGGCAGTGCATAGCAATTGGATATTGCAAGGCCTAACTCAATAAGTCTGAGTGGGGTATTCTTATAACATATGATCATTTAGAATGAATACATGAGAGAGTCTAATGTAGATCCTTATCTTCTTTTTTTTCTTTGCTATTAAAAAATTATTATTATTATTATTATATTATTATTATTGTTTTACGACCCTTGTCAGACTAGTGATACTGTTATTATTCATTTTATATAATATAATTTTAAATATTTCTTGCCTTTTTTTGCATACACACACACACACTTTATATATTACTATAAATCTACCAGATTATCTGTAACTTTAATTATCTGGCTTTTTTTTTAACACCCATGTCACACTAGTGATGTTGTCTCTTGGTTGTATGTGCCATTACATAGCCATGTAGATCATTAAAGCTTTGTTCTTTTGCTGTGCATGGTAGCCAATCAGCTTCTAACGTTAGCTAACTCAATGAAGCTTTAAAGCAGTGGTTCTCAACCCCGGTCCTCGGGACCCACCAACAGGCCAGATTTTATGGATTGCCTTGGGAAGATGCAGACTAGAATACTGCAATCACTGAGCAGCAAAGTGTATCACCTGTGATGTATTTCAGTTATCCTGCAAACCTGGCCTGTTAGTGGGTCCCGAGGACAGGTGTTGAGAACCGCTGCTTTAAAGGGTAACTCCATTTTCATGGGGGGAAAAAAATAGCAAATAAAGAAAAAAATAATATAGTGTATATAATTGCGACACTAATCATATTGAAATTTAATGTTATTAAAAATTACCTTTTCCTTTTCAATTTGCAGTCAATGTAATTTCCTGAGAATGCATTGCAATATGGCTACCTGGAGTTGTTCTGTACGCAGAGTGTGTACTGACCACTCCCCAGAAACATAATTTCCTGCTTGTGTGATTGGCTCACCAATTTTCCCAGAAGTCTGCACGAAGATACAAGTCAGATTTCAGACATCCCCTGCAACAAAAATGTCATTTTTGGAGAGATACTTTCAAAAGGAAAACGTCTAAAGGGATGCAGGCCCAGCAGATTTCCTCATTAGTGCTCTGCTGCTGCACACCTGACAGTTAATTATGAAACCACTCACATAAGACCCACTTTGTACAGAGGCACAGAGAAACACAGAGGGATTTCTTCAGAATAACAAAAGGTAGGAATCTGCAACAAAGTTTGTTATAATCCTTGCAATGTACAGAGATCACCCAGAGAGGAATTTTTTTTTTTCTCAACAAAAGTGGATTTACGCTTTAACAATAAAACCTGGAAGCTGATTGGTTTTTATGCAGAGCTGGACCAGATTTTGCACCCTCCAGTTTTAGTAAATCATCCCTACTTTTCCAGCTAGTTCGGGAGGGACACATGCAGCTGTTTCCCCTTCACATTTTGGGATCCTGTTGTTGACAAGTTCTAGCCAGCGGCAGAATTGCTAGTGTGATATGGGCCTTGTACATTTTGAGTTACAAATGAAACGTCAAAAAATCTGAGAGCATTACAGCTATAGCATACAATTCTAAATAAAGGTGTTACCTTCCCCCAACTAATTCTCCATCATGGAGTTAAGCCATGAGACAGTAACATGTTTTCTATGACCACCAGAAGATCAGGAAGATCTGACAAAAAATCAAAATCTCATCTCTGGAGGATCTGATAGATATATAAAAATACTGAAACAGGCTTGAGTTAAGGTGGTCACATATGAGTAAAATTTTCTTGTAACATTCACACTGAAATTCTAATAAAAAAAAAAAAAACATTTATCAGAGCATCAGACCACATTTTGAAAGAAAACAAAGTTATTCAGTCGCCATGCTTCATGGTTTCAATTTCCAACTTCCATTTTGGGATGCACATGAAAATTATAAGTAGAATTTCCCGGATTACAAAATCAAACATTTTGAAAGCATTTTTTTTTTCAAATAAGATTCTACTGTCCAGCTTTAGATGTCAGCTTGCAATTTCTAAATATACATACAGCTGGTCAGGTTGCTTATTTCTTGTGCTGCTATGGTAGATTCTTGTAGTGAAATACAATATAGTCTTTCCAAATACATTGATGAAAATTAAACTTAACCTATAAAACACATAGAAACCTGTTGTGGAAAAAAAAAAACACCTCTGTTATTCATGTTGGAAATATTGTGAGTAATGTGCATGATCTAAAGGATGTAATATACTCAACTAATTATATACAGTATACAGTTTCATAGTCTGGTCATTCTTCAACTACCTTGTAAGCTGAGGGAATCCATCTGTCTGCTGAAGACAGAACAGTATTTATAAGGTGATGTGACCCCCATGGGAGAGCTCTTCCCCCACATGTGAACCAGATGTGATTTGCTTATAAGTCTCTCTGCTATTCATTAAAAAATCACTTGCTTTAACTCAAATAATCCCAGAGGTAAACACTGGTAAACAAAAGGCTACTTTAAAGTATAGCTACAAGCTTACTGAAGAAGCCCCACCTAGGTTAGAGCCTGGGGTCAGCCCAGGGTATGTTGGAACACAACATAGGGGAAGACTTAGGTGTCATTGGGTTGAACGCCCACGTGTTGTCTGTTGGATTGAGTTATTTCTATAGTAATAGTTGGATTCCTTGTTCTGTAAACTGCGGGAATGAGACTGATCAGCCATCTTAGGAATCAAGGCTGTTTAGCAGATGCGTCACCATGGTGATCCATTAGACCTGTGCAGTGGTGGTAAGGATTGAACCTATATCATGTGCTCTCTGATGTGGCAGAATGATCAGTTAGGACTACCACAGAAAGAAAGCCAAATGCAGGTAGAACACCTGTTCTTATGCATATTAAGGACTTTTAGCATTGCCTTCAGTGGATGGTCTAAATCTCCCTCACTAGGAAGAGCTTGGTGGATTTTGACAGGAGGCAACCAATGATCCATGTAAGTAACTGAAGAATTAAGCCTCGTACACACACGCAGATTGTTGGCCAACTGAATGTCCAACTTTTGTCCAAATTGGGTGACGGTGGTTTTGTCTAGTGTACTGACATGAGTCAAGTAATCGGCCAACAAAGCCGAGCGTAGTGATGTGTTACGAGCGTATAATGTGGAAGTTCAGGTGAATGTGATTTGTGAATTACGAAAGCAGGTTACACGACCGAACACTTCCTGGATTCCAAGCATGCGTGTTTGCACTTACAACTTTTTGTTCGCCAACTTCTGTACACACGAGCCAACAATCGGCCAACGCCTGGTTGGCCAACACAAGTTTTCTAGTCTCGTCGTCCAACTTCTGTTGGGCGACAATTGAAAATCAACTGTTGAATCGTGCTCACACAAGATCTGATTATCGGCCAACAGGCTGTTGGACGACCATTGTTGGCCAACAATCAGACCATGTGTACGGGCCTTTAGTGACTATGGGGTTGATTTACTAAAACTGTAGTGAAAAATCTGGTGCTGTTCTGCACAGAACCCAGTCAGCTTCCAGGTTTTACTGTCAAAGCTTAATTGAACAAGTTAAAGTTAGAAGCTGATTGGCTACCATGCACAGCTGCACCAAATTTTGCACTCTCCAGTTTTAGTAAACCAATCTCTCTGTGTAACTTTTAAGCCTCGTACACACGACCGTTGTATGCGATATCAATAGTTCGTATGCGCGATTTGAACAGTCGAACATACGAGGGTCGTACAAGGGAGTTGAATGAGCAGACTAGAAAACTTGGTCGTACCAACAAGCTCTCATATGACCGTTGTATCGTGTGTACAGAGCAGTTGGTATAACAAAGTTGTATTCTGCAAAGCACGCATGCCCAAAGTCAGGAATGGCTGGATGCTAATTACATGCACCTGAACGTTCTTTCCCCGGCCGTACGATCATGTAGTGCAGTCAGTATGCTACATACAACAGCCAACATACGATTCAACACGGTCGTATGTGCGATCGTCAAACCGTGTGTACGAGGCTTTAAACTCTAGAAGGAATACAGGTCACCATCTACATAGAGATTATGTGGGACACTCATTTTTGCACTGTGTAGGAAAGCAGAGGTGTCCTCAAGGTTTTCAGTTCTACAGTTCATCAAAGTATCGCATGCTCCCTCTCTCTATGTAAGTTCATTGTTCCCAATAAAACCCCAAAAAGAAACCCCCAGACTGCTCCTTGAATCCAGTGGAAGAAAATGATGTGTGCCTGGATGTGTGGGCTCTAAATTGGGAAATAGGACTGAATTAAAAAGCAGCTCCTATGGGGTGTGCTACACTTGTGAGTTTTTCATTATATTTAAAACAGAGTAACATATTATGCTAAATAAAGAGACTATAAGAATACCAGGGTACAGAGTGACCACATGCAAACTATAAGCTATATTGACAAAATAACCCTTCCATCTGCAGATGGCACTGCAGGCTGAGGGTGACACCACTTCCAGCCCAAGCCAATTATGGCACTCCTCTCCTACATGTACAAATCATAATTTTTTTGCTAGAAAATGGCTCAGAAGCCCCAAACATTATATATGTTTTTTTTTTTTTTTTTTTAGCAGAGTCCCTAGAGAATAAAATGGAGGTCATTGGAACTTTTTATGTCACACAGTATTTGTGCAGCAATTTTTAAAATGTATGGGTTTTTTTGGAAAAAAATTGTTTCATGAATTAAAAAAAAACAAAACACTAAAGTTAGCCTGATTTTTTTGTATAATGTGAAAGATGATATTGCGCCGAGTAAATAGATACCTAACATGTCACGCTTTAAAATTGTGCACACTTAGAATGACGCCAAAATTGGTACTTAAAAATCTCCAGAGGTGATGTTTTAAAAGCGTTTACAGGTTATCTGTTTAGAGTTACAGAAGAGGTCTTGGGCTAGAATTGTTGCTCTCGCTCTAGCGTTTCCACCGGGACCACACATGTGTGGCTTGAATGCCGTTTACATATGCGTGCACAATGCATGTATGTTTTCGCTTCTGCATTTGAGGGTATGGGGCGCTTTATTTTTATTTTTTATTGTTTATTTTATTTTTTTATTTTTACACTTTCCCTTAATTTTTTTTTTGTCACTTTTATTCCTATTAAAAGGAATGTAAACATCCCTTGCAATAGGAATAGTGCATGGCCGGTCCTCTTTATGGAGAGATGTGAGGTCTATGAGACCTCACATCTCTCCTCCAGGCTGGAAAGCCTGAGATAAAAAAAAAGTGATCTCAGCTTTTAAAAAAATGGCAGTGTTTACATATGCCGGGGCTGGATGTGACGTCATAACATCGCGCCCGGCCACCAAAGGTCATAGAGATGGCTGGGGACCATCTGGTCTGCAGTAAGCTCTATGGTAAATGGCCGTCGCCGGATGATTCATTCTCCAGCTCACCGATCACATGGGCTAGCCGGTAGAAGCACTGGAGGGCTGCGGGAGGGGGAGGACGTCCCCTCCCACCAGCTGCAAATACAATCAAGCGGCTAAACAGTCATATGATTGTTTTTACAGTACAGGGAATCACCAGCTGAAAAAAAAGATGATATCTGAATGATGCCTTCAGCTGCAGGCATCATTTAGATATCTCCACTCAAAGTCCAGGATGTTATATGATGGCCAGCAGGCTGGAAGTGATTAATACTGTAATTGTCAGATAGAATTACAATAATAAAAAAATAATGTAATTAATGTAATAATGTAAATTATTCATAGAGTTATTATTTATTTAACAGACACATGCTGGTAATGTAACATTTTACCTTGGGTTTTATTCGTCCAAGCATCTAATTACCTCTGGTCACTAAAAGGTCTAATACAAACTATTCATTTTTATAGAACTTTTTTTCTCAAATGTTTAAGACGTTTTCACAGCTCTGTATGCTGTTTGCACTGTGGACACTCATACATAATCAACCTCACAATCCTAATTGTTATTGGCCTAATGGTTTATTTCAGGATATGCAAAAGTTCAAGAGTTTCAGTTAACATTGGCCATACAAATGAATGGAAATTAAAGCCTCTGGTCCTCCGATACAATTTCTGAAAGGCAAATTATTTCATCATGTATCTGTAAAGCAAATAAGCTGCATTTCATTCTATCGCAAATGTGTGTCTGAACAAACACTTTGTAAACACCCCACATTCAATAGTTCCTATACTTTATAATGCAATAAAAAACCTCTGAACCAAAGTCCTTTAATAGGTTTAGTGGGGGCTAGTTTCTGCAGACCAAGTCTGTGATATATGGGTTAGTTGCTACAAACTCAAGTAATGGGATTGTATTCATGCATGGGTTTATTAGTTTGGTGGCACATTGTTATCCGGCACCTCATCCCTAAAAATATGGTAAAGTTTGGTGGAGAGAATGTGGGATTATAGTAGTGCTATAATAAACATAAAATGTAAAAAAAAAATATAAAGACTTTTGTTGATACAAGAATTATTGTGCACACTCCGACTTTTGTGGCTGTACCTCACATGTGTGGTGCAATCACCATTAATATATACATGCCAGAACTATGCTTGTGTTTTCATTTACATGTATACATGGGGGGGATAGGTTGCTTTTATTTTTATACAACCCCTTCCACCACCACATCCCTGCCCTTTAAGAGGATCTAAATGCCAGGATGCGGAGGCGGGCAGTCCAATTATGTGACCGCTGTGATTGGCTGTCACATGCAGTCACATGATGGGAAAGCTCCTGATTGCAAGTAAGGGGACACTATTACCTATTCAGAGAATATTCACTTAACTTAAGTGAATAAGGTCAGATTGTGTTCTTTTAGCCACTTGCCGACCAGCCACAGTGCATATACTGCAGCAGGTCGGCTCTCTTACACAAAACGATGTACCCGTATGCCGTTTTGTGTAATAGCTACTGTGGGCTGGAGCGCGTAAGCACCGCTGGAGCATACACGTGGGTCTGGCAGACTCAATTTCCGCCGGCCGACCGTGATCATCGCACAGAAAGGCAGAACGTGGATCTGCATATGTATCCAAGATGGATCACCGTTCTGTCAGGGGACGACTTTAAGATCTGCTGTTCCTAGTGATCAGGAACAGCAATCTATTTGTTGTCCCAGGCAGCCCACCCTCCCTACAGTTATAACACACCCAGGGAACACACTTAAGCCCTTGATCACCCCCTAGTGTTAACCCCTTCCCTGCCAGTGTCATTTATACACTGATTGCTGCACATTTTTTAGCACTGATCAATGTAATAATGTCACTGGTCCCCAAAAAGTGTCACATAGGGTCATATTCGTCCACCGCAATATGCAGTCCCGTTAAAAATTGCAGATCGCCACCATTACCAGTAAAAACAATTAAAAAAATTAAAGTCCATAACTCTATCCCCTATTTTTTAGACATTATAACTGTTGCGCAAGCCAGTCAATAAACGCTTATTGCGACTTTTTTTGTACCAAAAATATGTATAACACATATTGGCCTAAACTGATGAATCAATTTGTTTTTTTTATATATTTTTGGGGATATGTATTATAGCAGAAAGTAAAAAATACTGTTTTTTTTCAAAATTGACGCCCTTTTTTTGTTTATAGTGCAAAAAATAAAAACTGCAGAGGTAATCAAATACCACCAAAAGAAAGCTCTATTTGTGGTAAAAAAAGCACATCAATTTTATTTGGATACAACATTGCATAACTGCGCAATTGTCGGTGGCGTGTCCTGAACGAGCTTGGAAATGGACGCTGAGGCCTTCCTAATGCAGTGGAATCCGTCCTAGAGAGAAAAAAGTAAGGCATCTTGCTACCCTGGCCCTACTCCCCGGCACCTAAGCTTCAGATAGAGCAGTGAATTAGGCGGATCGAAGAGGTCCGGCCGCGCCGGCCCAAAATTTAGGCCTCGGCTTTTTTGGCCTACTTTATCCGGATCGAATGAAGGCATTAGTGGGCCTCCTACTCCCTATCAGTGCACTATCTTCCCTGCTGCTCACCCATGGGGCCCCCTTTGCAGCTCTACCTATCCCCCTGGGCCAGAGAAGCCCTGAATTTGCCCCAATCTCCAGAGGGACTGTGAGGCGGCTTATTGAGGCCTCTTAGGCTGCCATCTGAACACCCTACTTCTCCCTGTACAGGCTGCATATATCTCTACACTACCTGTGACAGCACCCATAGACTATCAGCCACCCCTTGTACTCTGGATCACCTGAAAGGGCCTTAACCTGTCCCAGAGACAAAGTGCGCTTAACTATATACATTCAGGGGACGTAGTCTCCGCATGGCGCTGTGAGGACTTGTTCAGTGAGAGCTCCGTCCGATAGCAGGCCTTTATTACTCTGACAATGCCATCCAAGGGCTCTAATGCTCAAATCAACTCCAGTAAGAAATCGGGGAAGAGCTCAGCAGCAAAACTGGCCACCTCGGGCTCTATCCAGTGTTTCCTCGCCACGGAGCAGATCGAGCCTACACCGCCGAGCAGTAAAGCTAAAGCCTCCTCCCGCGGCTGCTCGCCGGCCTCCTCCCAGGGCTCGGAACTGATGGAGAACCCGGGCTCCCCAGCAGGATCAGATCTGATATCCCTAGTAATTGGGCTGAAAGGGGAAATTGCAGACATGTTCCGCAGCTCTGAAAAAGCTATGAAAAAAGGAATTCTCGGCTGTACGAACGGACATGGCGCACCTGCTCACACGTGTGGAGGAGACAGAGAAGCGACAGGACATACAAGACGAGGTGATCAAAGAACTGCAGAGCACGGTGACCAGACTTGCTGTTGCACACCGTGCCACTCTATATAAACTGGAAGATATTGAAAATAGAAACCGCAGGAACAATCTGCGCATTAGGGGTCTCCCCGAAGCAACAAAGGATGATGACCTGGAACCCATGATCCGTGGCATTCTAAACACAGTCATGGGCAAGCCGGTGACTGAGTCATTAAGTTTTGACAGGGCCCACAGGGCCCTACGTCCCCATAATCTCAATGCGGACCTGCCTATAGACGTGATTTGCCGTCTTCACTACTATGAGGAGAAAAACACCATCATGGTCAAGCTACGAGGCTCTTCTGACATAGACTTTGATGGTGCTAAATTAACCATCTATCCTGACCTCTCTAAAGAAACCCTGGAAAGGCACCGTGCGCTTAGGCCCCTATTAGACCAGCTGCGGTCTGACGGTGCGACATACAAGTGGGGCTTCCCAGCGTGCTTGATTGCCACCAAAAATGGCCTTTCTTCCACACTGAGGTTTCCAGAAGACCTTCCAACATACTTGAAAGGCCTCAACATGGCTCACGTGGAGCTGTCTGGGTGGCAGGATCAAATCCCTATCTTTCAACCCATTCCTCAAAGAAAAATGGGTGAGATCTCTCCTGCTCCTCAAACCTTTTCTTAATGTCCTTCTACTTCTCAAATTGACTGGGCCCTTTAACATCTCAACAAATAGCTGGGACAATCACCCCTACGTTTTTATTTCTACCCCCCCGGGCTTCTGCCCCCTTGGGGTGGGAGGAATGTGAACGTGACTAAATAGCCACCCAGCTATACTGGTCCTCAACAAACACACAAGTGGCTCACTATACTTATACTTATACCCCAGTTTTATACATGTTTTCGTGTTTTAATCTCATTGGCATGGTTCTCTTTCCTGTTGTGTTCTCCTGTTAATATAACACATCCTCTTCTTCGTCAGAGGTACCTTATTTGATTATATAATTGGCTTTTTAAGTAATTAGTTAAAGGCCTTGCTGAAAGGAAATCTCTCACTTTATGAGTTACATGCAACTGTCCTTGGTGGCAAGCCCCCCCTTGGGGTCAGCGGGGCCGGGAGGCCGGAGACCACCAGCGATGAATGCGTTGCCTGGGGGTCGCCTGCTGGCCCGGCCTGGCTGTCCTTTACGGGATCACCGCAGTGTACTGCGTGACTTTTCACCAACCCATGAAGTTACCTTATATATCTTCATGTTTTGCATTGTTTTGTTCATGATTAGAGTTGAGCGAACCTCTGGAAGTTCAGGTTCTGCAGGTTCAGCCGAATTTCGGGACAAAGTCCGGGTTTGGGTCCGGACTTGACCTGAATTTTGACCCGGACCCCAAACCCCATCGAAATCAATGGGGACCCAAACTTTTAGGCACAAAAATGGCTGTAACAAAGTCCTGGAAAGTCCTAGAGGTCTGCAAAAGGAAGGAAAATAGGGGTAAGGGTCGGACAAGTGCCCTACAAAGAAATGGGGATAGGGAAATAACTTAAAATAATTTTTAAGCTAAAATCACATAAAAAAAAAATCAAAAATGGAGGTGGACGTGAAGTTGGAAGTTGAGGAGGTGGTGGAAGTGGCGGTGAAGGAGGAGGGGGTAGCCAACACTGTTTTTTTTATTTTTGGAATTGTTTTTTTTTTTAAACCAGCAATGTAGATGTACTTTTTAATTTTGTGCAAGAAACAATAATCTGTCCCTTTAAGCAAGAGTAGGAACCTCTCCCTATAGAACTAGGAGATGATTTTAGATTCTAAAATCATCTCCAAGTTGTACAGGGAAAGCCTCCAGCTGTTGCTTTAAGGGAAAGATTATTGTTCTAAAATCATCTTCAAAGTGTGTGGGAAAAGCCTATTGCAGGGGCATAGAGCCATATTAGTGTTCTAAAATCATCTTCAAAGTGTGTGGGAAAAGCCTATTGCAGGTGCATAGAGCCATATTAGTGTTCTAAAATCATCTTCCAAGTGTGTGGGAAAAGCCTGTTTCAGCCGCATAGAGCCATATTAGTGTTCTAAAATCATCTTCCAAGTGTGTGGGAAAAGCCTGTTTCAGCCGCATGGAGCCATATTAGTGTTCTAAAATCATCTTCCAAGTGTGTGGGAAAAGCC
>BLSH010490289.1:63889-80381 GCA_018402905.1 Glandirana rugosa
GGTCAAGGCCCTTACCAAATCAATCCAGAGGCAAGCTCCTCGTCCGAACCACCTAGTCACATTCAGGGGCGCTACGGGTCTCGCTTTTACCGCACAATCCCTCCCTCCCTCACTTTGATCCCAAGGGATGCTACCCTTCCTTCGCTCTCTGTGGCCTACAGCTTGAAAGCGCCTTGGTTGCTCCCTTCTCCCTTCAGGCGGTTGCCCACACCAAACTCTCAGTATTACCTGAATACATCAGGACCAATTCTCTAATCCGAGATACGGTCATCGCCTGGAGGGAGGTGAGGAAGCTACTAAACCTCCCATCCGGTGTCTCTCGCTTCCTTCCCATCGTAGGGAACCCTAGTTTCACTCCCTCCCTCCCTAACACGCCATTTTCGCTCTGGGCATCGCGGGGACTTACACTGATCCACCAAGCCTGCTCCTCGAACGGAGACCTAACTAAACCATTCCCGGAACTGGCCGAAACATATTCCTTGCCCAAGACGCACATTTTCCACTACCATCAACTGAAGCATTACATCAACACAGCTATCCTCCCTTTACAGAAACGATTTCAACAGTCATGTATAGACTCCTTAGTGAGCTCGGGACAATACTCGATTACCCACATATACTCTCAACTTTCCCACCACCAGACCTCCAACCACTCGCTAACACCTTTTCAACCTTGGGCCAAGGCCCTCGAGGTCCCCGAAGCCTCGACCAAGATCCTAGTGGGATACCGTAAAATGCGCTCCCTCGTCGTCTCTGAAAAATGGAGAGAAACACAATTCAGAATAGCTCATAGGGCATATTTCCCATTCTACTATAATCCGGAGAGCCCATCTACCCCAATATGCCCCTGGTGCTCAGCCCCCAGACCTACACTACTACATAGATTCTGGAATTGCCCTAAGATAACGCATTTCTGGGACCAAGTCCTACTCTACGCTAATAAAATTCTCAAACTTACCATTCCCAAAGATCTCATGCTCTGTATTTTCAGCTTCCACGCACCACCTCCCACTGATACGCCCCCCCCATGCTCATCAATACCTCACTGGGGTCACCTGTGTCTCCTGGCAGCTCGCAGAACTATTACGCAGGCATGGATTAGCTCAGACCCACCATCCTTGCCCCAAGTCAAAACAGCCATCAAAAACCTCTTTCGCATTGAATGGCTGGGCGCCACCTCCCAAGACATCACTTCCTCGAAGCGCTTCTTTGCGAGATGGAGGAAATACATTGAATCCTCCTTCCCCCCGAGGAAATTCAACGTTATATGGCACCCTTTCGATACACCGACTGGTACCTAAAAGCAGACCTCATGGGCACTTTGGGAAACCTCAAACTATCTACACCTTTGGCCCCCTGACATTCCACGAGATACTTTATACTTTATACTTTTTACTTTCCTCTTGGAAAGCCAATTCCCTTACCAGACGCTATGCCCTTATCCCTTTGAGTTTGAGATCACGCTGGACCCCCCCTCTACCCCTGTCCTTCTGTCAATTAGTTATGATTACTGCCTTCTGATTTACTTACCATATCTGTTAAAAAGCAACTTGACCTTTGTCAAGGTCAAGGCTCTAACCATAACTTGAGCTTACTAATGGAGAAAAGGCCTTAATCCTAACTTCTTCGCATACCTCCAACCTAAACACTCCATTCTGGTGCCTTACAGATGCTTTATTTTACTTAAACGGTTGATCCAATATGTCAGCAAAGCCCCCCTCATTATGTACTGTTATGTATTACCTTTGCTCTTGTGATACCGCTGACTTTTGTACTCTACACTTTGTTAAAAAAGCAATAAAGATATTTAAAAAAAAAAAAAAAAAATATGAATATTCTTCCTCATATTCTCTTTCTATTTCAGATGATACCAATCGGGATCCCACCTGGTTTCTTCACAACGCTACAAACCATGATCTCCCACTTCATATGGGGGTTAGACGCCCCAGAATCTCCAGAGCCACTCTCTTTTGCTCTAAGAGGTCTGGAGGTTTGGCCCTGCCAGACTTGAAAATGTACTATTATGCTATTGTTTTGTGTAGAATTTCGGATTGGAAATACCACAGAGATAGTAAATTATGGGTCAGACTAGAACGTGATTTGAGTGGCACAGCATTAGATGGCATCCCTTGGATTCCTCCCAAGTATAGATCTCTTTCACCTCTAGCCTCCCCCTTGACGATCTCCTCGTTATCCTCCCGGGACATGCTACACAAGAAACTTTCCTGGTCTTACAACTCCCCCCTTATGCCCTTAACAAATCAGGACTACTTCCTCCCGGGTAAACTGGACAAGGGATTTAACGCATGGGCCCCTGATGGCAGTCTCTGTCTACACCACGTTTTACAAACTAACTCTCTTAAATATTTACAATCTATTGTTGGCTCAGGATCGACCACTTTCATGGACCGATGGAGATACTCTCAGCTTAAACAATTCATTCAATCCTTACCACATCCACTAAGGACGACCCGAGAGTTAACATATCTGTTGAGGCCATCTTCTTCCCAAAGGAACCCCCACTGCAAGCAACATCACAATTTTATAAGGCTCTCACATCCCTGCAGTATCCTAACCACCCGGAAAACCTTGATCATTGGGAAGCTGAACTAGGCACCTCCCTAACGGACATTCAAAAAGACAAGATATTGGCCCTTACCCATACCTCCTCCATCTCTTCAAGGACGGCTGAGACAAATTATAAACTGCTTGCATGGTGGTACTACACACCAACCAAATTGAACCAGATATCTCCCACCAATCCCGCTCTATGCTGGAGGAACTGTGGCCAAGTGGCCTCGCACGCGCATATATGGTGGCAATGTCCACTCATTCAGCCTGACTGGTCATAAATTATTAGAATCGTCAATTTAATTACAGGATCCGCTCTCCCAATGGAACCTTGGACTATACTATTTCATAGCACTGTAGAGACTGTGGGTCATTATAAACATTCAATAACCCCACATCTTCTCAACGCGGCTAAGTCCCTTATTCCCCTCCTGTGGAATAAACCGCAAATACCCTCTAGTCAAGCTTGAATGCAGAAAGTAAACGATTGGTGCTGTATGGAGGAACTTACATACCTATCGAGAGGGGAAGCTAACAAACATACTAAAATTTGGGCCTCACGGTTCGAATTTAAGACTACAAGTGTCTACAAGGATATTATTGCCTCCCCTGTCACAGGGTCAGCAGGAGGCCCCTCCCTCTTCTTCCTTTGTGCCAACCACCCCCCCCTTCATTGAGCCCCTAGCATTGGTAGTGTGCCACATTGTATTATGTATAATGTAGTTAATCATATGCGACTGTTTAGGATACTGGTCATAATATCTTCCATCCCCTGTCGGTGGGGAATTCACCAAACTGTTCTTTAGTTCTCCTATTTCCTTCTCTTCTTCTCTATACTTTACTACCCCCTCCCCCACATCTTTCTATTCTTCTCTGCTGTTTCTGAATTATGTTGGTTTTCTTTTTTTTTTCTCTTTATTCCTCATGTTGAAGCAAAAGGTGTCCATCAGTGACTGGATAGGATATAATTCGGATTTGCCCCAGGTGCTGATGGTATGACCATAGTATAGTTACAATTAATGTTCATCGTTGACCCCTGTGATGTCACAAGATAAAGAACATTTCTACGGAACTGATAGTGGGTGGCCCCCTCTGCCCGGCACAGTTAGCTCCCGTTTGGGGGTGCCAGCGGGAGGGACCCACCTACCCTTAGTTAACCATGAAAATAGACATCAGACCTTGGCCATCTATCGGCACTTGTGGCGTGACAACTAGAGTTGAGCGAACCTCTGGAAGTTTGGGTTCTGCTGGTTCGGCCGAACTTCGGGACAAAGTCCGGGTTCGGGTCCGGACTGGACCCGAACGTTGGCACGGACCCCGAACCCCATTGAAATCAATGGGGACCCAAACTTTTAGGCACAAAAATGGCTGTAAAAAAGTCCTGGAGAGCCCTAGAGGTCTGCAAAAGGAAGGAACATGGGGGTAAGAGTAGGGCAATTGTCCTACAAAGAAATGGGGATAGGGAAATAACTTAAAATAATTTTTAAGCTAAAATCACATAAAAAAATCAAAAATGGAGGTGGATGTGGAGTTGGAGGTTGAGGAGGCGGTGAAAGTGGCGGTGGAGGAGGAGGAGGTAGCCAACACTGTTTTTTTTATTTTTGGAATTTTTTTTTTTTTTTTAAACCAGCAATGTAGATGCACTTTTTAATTTTGTGCAAGAAACAATAATCTTTCCCTTTAAGCAACAATAGGAACCTCTCCCTATAGGACTAGGAGATGATTTTAGATTCTAAAATCATCTCCAAGTTGTACAAGGAAAGCCTCCAGCTGTTGCTTTAAAGGAAAGATCAGTGTTCTAAAATCATCTTCAAATTGTGTGGGAAACCCCTATATCAGCCGCAGGGAGCCATATTAGTGTTTTAAAATCATCATCAAATTGTATGGAAAAAGGCTATCTAAGCTGGAGAGAAGCCATATTCGTGTTTTAAAATCATCATTAAATTGTATGGAAAAAGGCTATCTCAGACGGAGAGAAGCCATAATCGTGTTTTAAAATCATCATTAAATTGTATTGAAAAAGGCTATCTCAGATGGAGAGAAGCCATATTAGTGTTTTAAAACACACAATTTGAAGATGATTTTAAAACACTAATATGGCTTCCCTGTGGCTGATATAGGGGTTTTCACACACACTTTGATGATGATTTTAGAACACTAATCTTTCCCTTAAAGCAACAGCTGGAACCTTTCCCTGTACAACTTGATGATGATTTTAATAGAATAATCTTTCCCTTAAAGCAACAGACTCTACCTAGTCCAGTCAGATTGTTCTGTGCAGCAGGATGAGGTGTGAAATCTGTCTCTCAAAGCACCAGTACTAGTATCTCTTCCTAGTCCAGTCAGATTGTTCTGTGCAGCAGGATGAGGTGTGAAATCTGTCTCTCAAAGCACCAGTACCAGTATCTCTCCCTCCCTCAAAGCAACAGTACTAGTATCTCTCCCTAGTCCACAATCAGATTGTTCTGTGCAGCAGGATGAGGTATGAAATCTGTCTCTCAAAGCAGCAGTACTAGTATCTCTCCCTAGTCCACAATCAGATCGTTCAGTAATGCAGGATGAGATGTTCTGCAATCTGTCCCTAACAGAGCCAGCAGCATCCTCTCCCTAAACTATCCTGAGAGCATATGGCATGCAGCACGGTGACTCCAGCCTCACATAGAGGCTGGGTCACATGGTGCACTGGCCAATCACAGCCATGCCATTAGTAGGCATGGATGTGATGGCTTCTAGGGAAAACCAGTGAAACACTTGTCGATTGGCTGCCCTTGGCAGCATTTCAACACGTGGAGTAAAAAATACCAGAACCCCAGACCCGAACCCGGACTTTTTTTGAAAAGTCCGGGTTCGGGTCTGGGTCCCGGACACCCAAAAGTTTGGTACGGACCCGAACTTTACAGTCAAGGTTCACTCAACACTAGTGACAACGCCTCACAATAAGTCAGACACATTTGTATAGGTTTCCTTATGTTATCACCTTTGCCTTATAGGGCTATATGCAATTTTGTACTTGTTTTTTCTGTCCTGAAAATTAATAAAAATGTATTATGAAAAAAAAAATCTGCGCGATTTTTAGTTAAAGCGACGTAGTGCTGTTTTGCAAAAAGTGGCCTGGTCATTAAGAGGGTAAATCCTTCCGGGGTTGAAGTGGTTAAAAAGCAAATTGTCAAAGAAAAACTGAAAAAAAGACATTATACATAAATGATTGAAAAATAAATGCAGCTTCATTTTATTAACTAAATTAACTTTATTAACTAAGTGAATTGAACATTAATATTGTGGTGTAAAATTTCTATACTCTATATTAAATCAATGACTCATAATATTTTATTATTATTTTTACGTGTTAATTATTTTTATTCATTTTATTTTCATAATTGTATTTTTATTTTTATTTATTTATTTATTTATTTTTGCATGATATAGAGTAGTGGAGGGTTTATCTATATGTTTTTTTTATATTTATAATTGTGTTTGTATTTATTTGTAGTATCCATTATTTATAATGCAAAACTTTTCTTGCATTATATAGATTGGTGGAAGGATACAGACACTATCAGGTTTTTTTTTTTTTTTTTTTTTTTGCTGCCTGTGGCTCAATGGGGCACTTCCTGTGCTGAAAAAACAGCAGGAAATAAGAAGAAGTCTTTCCAAAATTATAAGAATTTCCCTTTTGGTGGACTTTCCTTCAGCTCTTTCTTTAGGGATGCAGAGATCAATAAAAACAAGGCACACATAAAAAACAAACCCTTACATACACTTTTAACTTCCTTTAACTGGAGAAGGCCCAGGGTAATGATCTGTGAATGCCTTATTTTTCTTTTTATAAAATATTAATTTAGCCCTCTCTCTCCCCTCCTATTTGCTTTATTGATAGAAACGTTGGCGCAGTTGATTAGATCTTCCACAATGGTTACGGGTATGGAACTAGGAGGGTATCAGCACAAGCTTTGCTTATTCGCTGACTACATTTTTTTATTTTTATCTACCCCCCACATCTCGGGCCCGAACCTCCTCCCTATTCTGGATAAATTTGCCTCCGTCTCTGGCCTCGTGGTGAATTGAGGAAAGTCTCACCTGCTCAATATCTCCCTAACGCCACTTGAAGAAGAGGCAGCTAGGGGTGCTCTCCCATACTCATGGTCAACCTCATCCATCCCGTACCTGGGAATTCGCCTAACAGCTGACCACAATCGACTGTTCTCCTGAAATTACCCCGAGACCATGAGACGAATAATGAATCTCTTGCAAAATTGGTCCTCTCTTCCAATCTCATGGTTGGGAAGGATAAATGTCATTAAAATGGCTATTCTTCCGAAATTATTATACCTCTTTAGGGTTTTGCTGATGCCTTGTCCCAGCTTATTATCTGTGGTTGCTTCAGAAAAGAGTTAATAACTATGTATGGGGTAAGACCAAGCCTAGGGTAGCTAGGAATACACTATTTCTGCCTAGTACTCGTGGAGGCCTAGGTATCCCTAACTTCTGTGTCTACTATAATGCGGCTCAGTTGGCAAGTTTAACCAAATATCACGCTACTTGCAAGATTCCCTTATGGGTAGCTATTGAATCAGTAGAATGTGACCCGCTTCCAGCCTCAAATTTGCTTTGGCTTAGCCACAAAGACCGGATTGGTGTACACCACCCGATAATTAAACATTTTTTAGCTATATGGGATATGTTAAAGGTAAAATATAATCTGCAATCTCCTCACAATCCACTCTTATCCTTCATGAAGAACCCTTCCTTTTACCCCGCATGGGAATCCCCCCTAGCGTTTAATAATTGGTCATTTCGAGGCATCCTAAAATTGCACCACCTACTCAACCACTCATCTCTTCCTCAATTCCCCGCACTCAGAGAAGCTTTTGATTTGCCCTCTGAGCTTTTCAGATATCTACAGATTAAAAACTTATACCTGCCGTTAATTAAAGACGGCGCCCCCCCCCCACCCATTTGTCAGCCTTCGTAATTAGCTGTAAAAATGACCCGCACGCGAGAGGCCTTATATCCTCACTTTATGCACAGATGTTACCCCAGTCCAACTCAGGCAAACCAAAGTATGCTCTAAAATGGGAAGAAGATCTAGATAGGACGTTGGATTAAGCAGACTGGAACAAAATCTGGTCAAGCACTAAATCCTCATCCCCCTGAACCCTGGCGTTGGAGACAAATTATAAAGTCTTATCCAGGTGGTATCTAGTTCCGGTCAGGATTAACAAATATATCCCGACATATTCGCCTCAGTGCTTCAGAGGCTGTTCTGTCCCAGACACGCATCTTCACACCTGGTGGTCCTGCCCCATTGTCAGCAAACTCTGGTCGGAAGCCTTCCAACTAGCATCCTCTATGTTTGAGACCCCCTATAGACCCTGACCCGGTGGTTGCCCTGCTCATTCTTAAACCAGAACCACTCTCCCAAAACCAATTCAAACTACTGCTTCACCTCTTTATAGCCATAAAAAAAACTATTGATAAGACTTGGAAGGCTCCGCACATATCCTTTGCAGAAGCCAAGCACAGAACAACCAACTTTATGGTACACGCCAAATTAGAGGCACTTGAAAGGGAACAAGATGCTAAATTTGAGCGTATATGGGACCCTTGGATTAGACATTGCCTATCGCCTCACCAGTTACAATGTCCCTGATTGCCGCCACATCAGTTACAGTGTCCCTGATCGCCACCTCACCAGTTACAATGTCCCTGATCACCACCACACCAGTTAAAGTGTCCCTTATCACCGCCACACCAGTTAAAGTGTCCCTCATCACCGCCCCATCAGTTACAATGTCCTTGATCACCGCCCCATCAGTTACAGTGTCCCTGATCACGGCCACACCAGTTACAATGTCCCTGATCACCCCCATACCAGTTACAGTGTCCCTGATCACCACCACATCAATTACAGCATCCCTGATCACCGCCACACCAGTTACAGTGTCCCTGATCACCACCACATCAGTTACAGTGTCCCTGATCACTGCCACACCAGTTACAATGTCCCTGATCACCGCCACACCAGTTACAGTGTCCCTAATTACCGCCACACCAGTTACAATGTCCCTGATCACCGCCACACCAGTTACAGTGTCCTTAATTACCGCTACACCAGTTACAATGTCCCTGATCACTGCCACACCAGTTACAGTGTCCCTAATTACCGCCACCCTAGTTACAATGTCCCTGATCACCGCCACACCAGTTACAGTGTCCCTAATTACCGCTACACCAGTTACAGTGTCCCTAATTACCGCTACACCAGTTACAATGTCCCTGATCACCACCACACCAGTTACAATGTCCCTGATTACTGCCACACCAGTTACAGTGTCCCTGATCACTGCCACACCAGTGCAAGCCAGTCCCAGTGTCACCTGACCAGTTCAAGTCAGCAGCAATAAAAAAACACTAAGTGATCTTCTTATTACACTCCTTCTGTGACCAAACACATGCTCTCCCAACTCCACCTCGTGCCTCTCAAACTGCTCACTTTAAAAATAGACCCCTTGTTTAATAGAATGCTTAATAGTAGTTGATTAATGAAAGGGTTTACCTGCTTTCACAGCAAGGCTCAGGTGTAATACAACACAGTTGCAGCAAAGTGTTGATCTTAAGCCACTCCAGATATCATGGCATTCATAAAAGAGCACAAAGACCACAAAATAGTGCTCACTGCTAGTATTTTTTATTTCCACATACAGTAACACAATATAAAACACTTATAAAATAAACAACATGCTTTCTGATAAAAGAATTATTATATCTAATGTACAGAAGAGCGAGTGTTATTCTCTCTGTAGCCTCTGTATGTTCCCAAGTACTAGCTCCTCTTTGCAGAGATCACTAACAATAGATGTCAATCAACCTGATGACGTCATTAGACTCTGCCTTCTGAGAAAGTCCCGTTGGACATAATAAGTAAATTTCAATACGTTAAGTGTCCAAAAGAAAAAAACATAACACCTAAAAAGACAAAAGAAAAACATTGAGACCAAAGCACCTTTTCTCATGCTGCTATTATTCAGCTCAGATGAGATAGCCATAGATAAAATAATAATTACATATTTATTTGTGTAAAAAGCTTTTTTTTAAAGCCCGCGTGCTCACTGTGTCCAGGGAGGGCCAGGGAGCGGGTGCGGCGGATTCGATCTCCGCCGGCCACCCGCGATGCCCCCCCCGGAGTGAAAGAATGGAGGTCCGTGTCTGTGAGGGGGGAAGGGCTGTGATTACAGCCTTCCTCTACATGGAAGCTGTGATCGCTTCCCTTTTCCAGCTAGGGCAGTCCCCCCACAGTTAGAACACGCCCAGGGAACACTATTAACCCTTAGAGCGCCCCCTGCAGGTTAACCCCTTCACTGCCAATGACATTTACACAGTAATCAGTGCATTTTTATAGCACTGATCGCTGTATAAATGCCAATGGTCCCAAAAAAGTGTCAAAATGGCCCAACATGTCCGCTGAAATATCGCAGTACCGCTAAAAATAGCAGATCACCGCCATTACTAGTAAAAAATAAAACAAAAATAAAAACCCCAGAAATGAATTCTCATCATCAGTAAACGCGACCACTTTTGCGCAAACCAATCAATAAACGCTGATTGTGATTTTTTTAATCACAAATATGAGGAAGAATATAAATCGGCCAAAACTGATGAAAAAAAATGTTTTTTTATATTTTTTTTTTTTGGATTTGTATTTTAGCAAAAAGTAAGAAATTTGGGTTTTTTTGCAAAATTGTCGCTCTTCTTTTGTTTATAGCGGCGATCAGAAATGACGCAGAGGCAATCAAATACCACCAAAATAAAGCTCTATTCGTGGGGAAAAAAGGACGCAAATTTTGTTTGGGTACAACGTCGCACGACCGCGCAATTGTCAGTTAAAGCGACGCAGCGCCGAATCGCAAAAAGGGCTTTGGTTCTAAAGGGGGAAATCCTTCCGGTCCTTAAGTGGTTAATAACCAAGGCATTTTTTCAATATGGCATTGTATTATTTTAACTGACAATTGTGCGGTCATGCGATGCTGTACCCAAATAAAATTGATGTCCTTTTCCCCCCACAAACAGAGATTTCTTTTGTTGGTATTTGATTCCCTCTGCGATTTTTATTTTTTGCACTATAAACAAAAAAAAACCAGACAATTTTGAAAAAAATATATATCTTTTTACTTTTTGCATTAATAAATATCCCCCCAAAAAATGTAAAAAAATGAATTTCTTCATAAATGTAGGCCGCTATGTATTATTCTACATATGTTTGGTAAAAAATCCCAATAAGCGTATATTGATTGGTTTGCACAAAAGTTATAGCGTCTACAAACTACGGGATAGATTTATTTTTTTTTACTAGTGATGGCGGTGATCATCAATTTTTAGTGGGACTGCAATATTGCAACGGACAGATTGGACACTTTTGACATTTTTTTGTGACCAGTGACATTATTACAGTGATTAGAGCTAAAAATATGCACTGCTCACAAAGGGTTAAGTGTGTCCTAGGGAGGTGTTTTCCAACTGTAGTGAGAATGGACTGACTGGGAGAACAGAGAGATTGCTGTTTTTGATCACTAGATACAGACGATCGCTCTCTACTCCCCTGTCAGAATGGGGATCTGCTTTGTTTACATTAATAGATCCCCATTCTGCCTCTCTGTGGAGTGATCGTGGGTGGCTGGCAGACATCCCGGCTGCTGGACCCATGCACCGGCTCCCCACCATGCAGCGCGCCCTGCAGTGTCTCGTGCAAAAAACGATGCATGAGTATGTCATTTTGCACAATAGGGCTGCCCTGCCGCAGTATTTATCAGTGGGTGGTCTTAAGTGGTTATTAACTAATTTACAGTATATATGGAACCAGTGAAATATTTTGATTTGCATCTCTTTAAAGATTTTTACTTGAAGAGGAGCTCCAGGCTCCCCCCAAAATACTGTAGCTGCTGACTTTAATATTAGGGCACTTACCTGTCCAGGAATCCAGTGGTGCCCTTGCCCGAGCCAATTTTTCTATCGGCAACCGGGTGCTGGCACCACCATCTTGACTAAGTAAAACCGGAAGAGAAGCCTTGTGGATTCACAGCTGGTTTCCTACTGCACATGTGCGAAGCACACTGCGCTTTGTAAATTGGTTAGCTGTGGGGGAAAAAGGGGGGCCAAACTTCCGGCTCAGTTCACCACGGTGAGAGCGAGTACTTGGTTTTTACCCCCTTGCCCCCAAAAGGGGCCAAATGTGGCAGCGGATGGGGGAGGCAGACAAACAGAGTTTCCCCTTTTGAGGAAGCTCTGCTTTAAGTGTTATTACTTACAAAAGGAGAAAAATCCCATCTTAAAGACATTCAACAAGCATGGCAGGGGTTCTAATCCTTCTATATGCTATCTGAAATTAATACAAAAATATAGCATTAGATACACTTGAATTAAAATGAAATACTCAATGCCTTAAAATATATTGGCTGAACCAAACTGTTGTTTAGGCATTTGTCACATAAAGCTTATTGAAAAAAAATAAAATAATAATAATATATATTAGCTGTAATATCTAGAGTTGAGCGAACTTCTGGAAGTCCGGGTTCTGCTGGTTCGGCCGAACTTCGGGACAAATCATCTAAAAACTCTGTGAAACTATAGCAGAGCGAAACCATATCCCTGTTCTTCTCTATACTGTAGTTTCACACACAGTTTCCAGATGTTTGCAGAACAGTTTGTCCTTGATTTTAGTTAAAGTGTCACACACAGTTTCCAGATGTTTGCAGAACAGTGATATGGGTTCGCCCCGGTTTTTGTTAAAGTGTTACACACAGTATCCAGATGTTTGCAGAACAGTAGTTCAGTTTGTCCCGGTTTGAGTTAAAGTGACACACACAGTTTCCAGGTGTTTGCAGAACAGTAGTTCAGTTTGTCCCGGTTTGAGTTAAAGTGACACACACAGTTTCCAGATGTTTGTAGAACAGTAGTTCAGTTTGTCCCGGTTTGAGTTAAAGTGTTACACACAGTTTCCAGATGTTTGCAGAACAGTGATATGGGTTCCCCCGGTTTTTGTTAAAGTGTTACACACAGTTTCCAGATGTTTGCAGAACAGTAGTTCAGTTTGTCCCAGTTTGAGTTAAAGTGACAATCACAGTTTCCAGATGTTTGCAGAACAGTGATATGGGTTCGCCCCGGTTTTTGTTAAAGTGTTACACACAGTTTCCAGATGTTTGCAGAACAGTAGTTCAGTTTGTCCCGGTTTCAGTTAAAGTGACACACACAGTTTCCAGATGTTTGCAGAACAGTGATATGGGTTCGCCCCAGTTTTTGTTAAAGTGTTACACACAGTATCCAGATGTTTGCAGAGCAGTAGTTCAGTTTGTCCCGGTTTGAGTTAAAGTGACACACACAGTTTCCAGATGTTTGCAGAACAGTAGTATGGTTTCTCCCGGTTTTAGTTAAAGTGTTACACACAGTTTCCAGATGTTTGCAGAACAGTAGTTCAGTTAGTCCCGGTTTTATTTAAAGTGACACACACAGTTTCCAGATGTTTGCAGAACAGTGATATGGGTTCTCCCAGCTTATTTATACTTTTTTGACACAGTTTGAAGATGATTTTAGAACAGTTATATGGCTTCTACCGTTAATTAATATTTTTCAGACCCATTTTGAAGATGGTCCACATCCACCTCCATTTTTGATTTTTTTATGTTTTTATTTTTTTTAAAAATGCTTTTAGTTATTTCCCTGTCCGCATTTCTTTGTAGATGATTTTAGAACAGTGATACCCGGACTTTTTTCAAAGTTCGTTCGGACCCTCCGAACCCGAACGTCCAGATGTTCGCTCAACTCTACTCATATCCTCTATACTCAACACATTTTTTTAACAAGATCGGTAGGTTTGGGCTGCTGACATTTTGAATGACTAATCTATCTGTATTAGATGCCTATAGATTGTACGATTGATTGTCTAATGAATTGTATAATTGACTATATAACTATTTATATATGTGATTGATATTTAGATATCATGTTTTTCTCATTCATAGTATCTACCTCATACAGCTCTTATGAGTCTTCTGAAGATGCCCCACCCAGGGCAAAACATGTAGAGCATAGATAGCTGAGTTTGTATGATAATGGAAAGGTTTGCTTCTTATACAACATTTTTTAACTTTGTACAAATAAAAATTGTGAATTTTATATGAATTTATACATTTCTGAGTTTTTTTCTGGCACTGTCCTGGGATTTTATTCCAATTGTGAATTTTCTCTTTATGAGCACAACTGTATATCTGTTTAATACTGCAATTATCAGATACAACTACAATAGTAAAAATGAATACTATATAATATAAATATATTCATAACATTATTATTTAGTTACCTGACACATGTTGATAATGCTAAATTTTGCCTGGGGTTTTAATAAGCCAAACATCTAATTACCTCTGGTCACTAAAAGTATTAATAAATATGTTTCCTTTTTATGGAAGATTTTCTCAAATGTTCACAATACTGTAAGCTGCATACACTGTATACACATAAAATACAACCTCATAGTCCTACAGGTTAATATCTTAATGATTTGTTTCAGGATATGCAAAAGTTTTAGAGTTTCAGTTAACATTGGCCATACAAATGAATGGAAATGAAAGCCTCTCGTCCTCCGATACAATATCTGAAAGGCAAATCATGTCATTGTGTATCTGTAAAGCAAATAAGCTACATTTAGTTATTTTGCAAATGTGGATCTAAACAAACACTTTGTTAACACGCCATATTAAATCGTTTCTTTACTTTATAATGCAATTTAAAAAAAATCTCTAAACTATCTTAAGTCCTGTAGCAAGTTTAGTGGGAAATAGTTTCTGCAGACCAAGCCTGTGATATATGGATTGGCTACAGCTAATTTGAGTAAAAGGCCTATATTCATGTTGCAATCTTTTCATTCATCAAAGACTTAACAAAAGGTCCCTGATGCAAAACCCACCTTGTTCACATGTGTCTCCGGCTTCTATGTGCATCGGTGGGGTGGTGATGTGTGACCTCATCCTGCCCCTTTGGGGGTGTTGCCTTGCGCCGTTATGCAGTACACAGGATTGGTGACCCGCCTTGTTGGGTAATACCCCCTGTATTTGATTGGCTTTCTTTCAATCCATGACTCCCTATTTAAACCTTGGGCTAGTGCAGCTTAATCGTCACCACAGGTATTTGGCTTGGATCTGCTACTGGTATGCAATGATAGAAATTCTAAATATCTTTTGACACAATTTGGCTTGGCCATCCCTTTTTACTGCAGCTCTGCTAGCATTAATATTTATATATGGTCTTTTTCATTGAATATTTCAGACCTATAACCAATACGCTACAATTCATTACCATACCAGCCATCAGCCATCCCAGCATTGGTTTGCCCACAACGGTTCAGCATTTGTTTGATTGCATCGACAATCCATTGGACCTTCTTTTTTATGTGAGTCACGTGGGGAGTCAAATATACATATACAATTTATATATTTTTATTTCTAGTAGTAATTTGGCCATTTGCTTGTAGACTCTAGCTTTCAGGTACCCCCAGTTAGTCTACTGGTCATGGGGCCCACCATGCTGTGGTCATTATCGAGAGACAGCCTGTCCTGTACCTTTAGATAGAGCCTTGCCTTGGTTCAAGGACCACTGAGGTTGCAACAGGGGCCGCCAAAGCACAGTGAGGTAGGAGTGCCCGTGATGCTCTCTGTTGATCGGCAGATGTGCAGCACCTGAAACTATGGATACTGGAAGCCTGTGCTAGCATTTCTCCTGCGGTGTTGCTATCAGTGTGTGAAGAGTGGGAGAAGAGGGTTGCATTGACAATCCAACACAATGGCCAGCACATTGAACACATTTTATAAGTGGTCAGAAACTTGTAAATAACTCATGAAAGAATAAAGTTACGTTAAAACCAAGCACACCATTGTTTTTCTTGTGAAATTCCCAATAAGTGTGATGTGTCACATGACCCTCTTCCTATTGAAAAAACAAAAGTTGGATTCAAAATGGTCGACTTCAAAATGGCCACCATGGTCACCACCCATCTTGAAAAGTTTCCCTCCTCACATATACTAATGTGCCACAAACAGGAAGTTAATATCACCAACCATTCCCATTTTATAAAGGTGTATCCATATAAATGGCCCACCCTGTATTTTTGGCGCCTTTTCTATAGCTGCTAGGCAGCCAATCAACAAGCTTTTCACTAGTTTGCCCTTAGAAGCCATCACAGCCATGCCTACTAATGGCATTGGCTGTGATTGGCCAGTGCATCATGTGACCCAGCCTCAATATGAGGCTGGAGTCATGTAGCGCCACATGTCAGATCGTCTCAGACTAGAATAGGGAGAGCTTCATGCCGCTGCTGTGAGGGAAAGATTAGCGTTCACAACTAGTGTTGAGCGAACCCGGACTGTAACGTTCGGGTCCGTACCGAACTTTTGGGTGTCCGTGGCACGGACCCGGACCCGGACATTTCAAAAATCGCTTGGGTTCGGTCCAGGGTTCTGCTATTTTACTCCACGTGTTGAGAAGCTGCAGGGCAGCCAATCAACAAGTGTTTCACTGGTTTGCCCTTAGAAGCCATCACAGCCATGCCTACTAATGGCATGGCTGTGATTGGCCGGTGCATCATGTGACCCAGCCTCTTTATAAGCTGGAGTCACAGTGCTGCAGCCACATGCTCCTTGGGTTAGTGTAGGGAAAGGTAGCTGACTGCGTGAGGGACAGATTTGAGACATTTTAAGACCTGATCCTGCATCCTGAGATAGATTACTTTACTACTGCTGTCTGTGCTGTTGCTCTGAGGACAGATAGCAGAAATTAGTTGCAGATCAAGCTCTGCATAGAACAACAATCGCTACGATCGTGCTCTACGATCAGATTGTTGGGGGAATTTGAGATTTCAAATACCGCTGCTTAGAGT
>BLSH010490289.1:93459-119246 GCA_018402905.1 Glandirana rugosa
TGCAGCCGTCCCTGACCGGCAGCTAGGCCCTCCTGCAGTATACTAGCGAGCAGACGGCCCCCAACACAGGGGGGTCTAGCCCCATTTCTCGGTTATTTTAACACAGGTTAGTGTCGGCCAGTGTTTGCTCGGAGTGCACGTGCGGCGAGCACGCGCGGGGACCCCCGCGCGTCGCGCCGCTAGCCTCGACTCCGAACAGGGAGCCTGTTTCGGGTCGAGGCTAGGCACATTTCTCAGTTATCTAAACCGAGAAATGGTGCACTGGCCGACACAGTTAGTGTCGGCCAGTACACTACATTTGTTTGGCGCCATTGCTCGACAATGGCGCCAAGAGGGACAGTGTGTGGTTTGTCCGAGGGACAAGCCTCAGCTCCGATCGCCGCGCTGCGCGCCCCCAGGGGCGCGCACGAGCGGCGTGCACGTGAGGCTCGTTTGTGACCGGCTGTGATTGGACACAATTTTATTGGCTCTTTACCCCGATCTGGGGGGACACAACCCCCGGCAGACGAGCGATCATATGACGTCCTCCCGGATCGACGGCCAGTCCCTGCCGACGTCATTTTACTATGCGTCGGTAGGGAACTGGTTAAAAAAAAAATATTCCCCTTTAAGAGCATTGGGTGGAAGTGACGTTTGGCGTCGCTTCTGCCATCCAATGTTATGGAGCCAAGTGGGGGCCATCTTTCCCTCACTCGGCCACATACCTCAGAGGGGAACAGATCAGATCGCCTCCGCTGCTACCGATGGGAAAGCGTCCGGAAAGCGACGGGGGGGGCCCTCTGCCGTCCCCGATAAAAGGGATCTTGCAGTTAATCTGCCACAGATACTGCTTTTATCTGAAAGCTGACCGACCGCTGTTTAAAAAAATGCCGGGGTTATGATAGCTATCTGCTGCCATAACAACAGTATTCAACGGTATCAAAGTATCGCCGTATAATGACAACGGGCAGTAGTTAAGTATCTTTCCAGGATATCAGTTTAGAGTTCATCATCAATTAGGGCCCTATAATTTTTAGGCTCACTCAGTCTTTAGTTAGCAATATGTCACATGTGTGGTGGTATTACCATTTACATATATTTGCCAGAACAATGCATGTGTTTGGATTTATGTGTATTCATGGGGGAGCAGGGATACTTTATTTTTCAAAAATAAATATTTTTATTTAGTTTATTTAAAATATGTTTACACTTTTAATTTTTTTTTTTTTATTGAACTTTATTTGGGTAGGTGACAGGTACGCTCTATGGAGTCATCAGGGGTCTATTAGATCCCTGAAGTCTCCCCTGCCCTTTAAATCGAACTTAGCACAGATCATGCTAGGTTAGCAGCTTTCCTGGCTGAAACAGCCAGAAACTGGAAGTGACTAAATTGGCATCACTTCTGGGTTCATTCATCACAGAGGAGATCAGGGAATTTATGTTCCACTTTATACTCTGTGGGAAGCTTTCCCAACCACTCACCATGGTCCTAGGCTCCCTGAAAGAATGGATGAGCTTGGGAACCACCAAGGGCAGCAGAGGGCAGGGGGAGATTTGCAGCACTGTACAAATGATTGAGTGGCTGTAAGGCTGCCCAGATCAATTTTATGAGAAAGCAGATCACTGCAGATGCGCTCCTCCACCTTCCATTTGAGGATGTCCCACAGATGCTCAATAGGGTCTAGGTCTGGAGACTTGCTTGGCCAGTCCATCACCTGTATCCTCAGCTTCTTTAGAAAGGCAGTGGCCATCTTGGAGTTGTGCTTGGGGTCGTTATCATGTTGGAATACTGCCCTGTGGCCCAGTCTCCGAAGGAAGGGGATCATGCTCTGCTTCAGTATGTCACATTACATGTTGGCATTCATGTTTCCCTCAATGAACTGTAGCTCTCCCATGCCGGCAGCACTCATGCAGCCCCAGACCATGACATTCCCACCACCATGCTTGACTGTAAGCGAAACACACTTGTCTTTGTACTCCTCACTTGGTTGCCACCACATACGCTTGACACCATCTGAGCCAAATACATTTATCTTGGTCTCATCAGACCACAGGACATGCTTCCAGTAATCCTTGTCCTTAGTCTGCTTGTCTTCAGCAAACTGTTTGCGGGCTTTCTTGTGCATCATCTTTAGAAGAGGCTTCCTTCTGGGACGACAGCCATGCAGACCAATTTGATGCAGTGTGCGGCCTATGGTCTGAGCACTGACAGGTTGACCCCCCACCCCTTCAACCTCTGCAGCAACGCTGGCAGCACTCATACATCTGTTTCCCAAAGACAACCTTTGGATATGACGCTGAGCATGTGCACTCAACTTCTTTGGTCGACCATGCTACAGCTCAGTTTCAGGGTTTTGGCAATCATCTTTATAGCCTAGACCATCTTTATGTAGAGCAACAATTCTTTTTTCAGATCCTCAGTTCTTTGCCATGAGGTGCCATGTTGAACTTCCAGTTACCAGTAGGAGACAGTGAGATCAATAACATCAAATTAAACACACCTTCTCCCCATTCACACCTGAGACCTTGTAACACTAACAAGTCACATGACACTGGGGAGGGAGAATGGCTAATTGGGCCCAATTTGGACATTTTCACTTAGGGGTGTACTCACTTTTGTTGCCGGGGTTTAGACATTAATGGCTGTGTGTTGAGTTATTTTGAGGGGACAGCAAATTTACACTGTTATACAAGCTGTACACTCACTACTTTACATTGTAGCAAAGTGTAATTTCTTCAGTGTTGTCACATGAAAAGATATAATAAAATATTTACAAAAATGTGAGGGGTGTACTAACTTTTCTGAGATACTGTACATGCAAGCCTCCTGCATGTATCCCTACCTTGCAGTCATGATGTCACAAGTCTCCCCACCCATGTCTACACTCTCATACTCTCTTATTTCTGAGTTTTGAGAAACATTCTGTCAAAACTTATGAAAGTCACCACATAACTTCAGCATGCCCAATCATGCTGAGGTGTGGAGCAGACAATCCTGGAAAAGAAAGGAGGAGTGGGGGGGGGGTGAAGCTTCTTCTGCTCAGTGCATGAGATAAGGAAATGAGCTGTCAGTCACAACATGGGGAAAGGAACAGTCACATATTACTCTGTGTGTCTGTTTTTTTCCTACTGAAAAAAGATAAGAGGATTGCTCAGAGCTGGATTAACTCTTTGTGGCAAGACTGGGCACAGATGATATGACATCCTATACTCTACTAGGCAGAAGTCTTATTTAAGTTTTTTTGGGGGTTACAACCACCAGCCATCAGTGGTGTTTGAATGCTCGGTTCTCAGTGTTAGAGCCGGTGGAGAACAAATGCAGCAATGGACCAATGCTGCATCCAGCTAGGTAGCTATGATTCTAAAAAAACAAACAAATCCCATACTTCTCTTTTAACTTGAACCGCAGTTATACAAGCTCAAAACCCTTTTTGCTCAGCGGTAGTGAGCATATTTACTGTAACTAGCAGAGCTGTTTACACATAATTTATACTATAAAATTTGTATGAATGTTCACTCAAAAACATGCTAGTGTATGGCCAGCCTAACAGTCAGCAGGTGATGATTACAAGGCCAGTACTCAAGATTTTAGTGAGCTGTGCATATTCCATGTCATTAATAGACCTGAATATCAGACAACAGGTTACGCACATAGCCGAATGTCTCAGAGGATGGACACACCCCAATCCCTCTCTCCTACCAGATGTGGAATCCATCTGGATTTTGAATCAAAAGCATTCAACAACATTGGTACATGTTTTACTTAATAAAAAAAGTGGCGGCCCGTTCACTAGGGGCACATGGGTGCAGACCCCCCCCATCCATGCCCCTGGCACCCTAATCTACATGCTGGGCGCCAGACGCATGGATTCCAATAGGGCTCTTTTTTTGAAGCATGTGATTAGAGCCAGAGGCTCTTATTGGCTTCAAAGAAGGGTGGGCTCGGGGAGCAGAGCACTGCCTCCTGAGCCCACCAAGTTGTGTGACAATAGCCAGTGAATGTTTGTTATTGTCACACTGATTTTCACCCCAGCCAATCAGGTTTTGAGACCCATGTCACAATGGCCAAAAGAAGAAGCAACCCCATTGGCCTAGGAGGAGCAGGGAGGAAGAGGGTGGGGATGGTAAGGCAGCGTGCTCTGGAGTTGTCGGAGAGTTTTGCAGGCCACATAGTTGTACGGAGGAGGAATTGCTGATCAGAGCCGAGTATGGGCAGAGAGGAGGGACAGCCCTCATTGTGAGTACTGTTTGCAGTACTGGGTGCATTATCCACCCCCCCCCCAAAATATACCATCAAACACCACTGATAGACACATCAGACCCTAAGAAAATGAATAGGATAAAACAATAGTCTTTATTCATGAACAATATCATAAAACAAATACAATTACTAAAATTAATATAACATTTGTGCACATAAGGTGTGGAATATGGTGTGTGCCCCAGAGTCAGATACAATAAGGAGCCATGAGGGTGCTAGAGCAAAACCAATGTAAACATTGAGAACTCCTCAAACTGTGGGGATTTCCCCTTGGCCACACTGTGTATGCTCTACATGTTTCATGACAGGACTCGCTTCTTCAGGAGCTTATAGTGCATCTATATAAAGAAGAAATATACATAAACCAGCAAAATATTATATAATGCAAAAATGTTAAAATAAATGAAGCATACGCTAAGCACTTATTACATATGATAAACGGTATGTCTATTTCATAGGCTTTTCCTGAGCAAGGCAAAACAAATAGTAATATCATGTTTTAAAAACAATTATTAAGAAGCTAATTTCTTATGTATTCTGACAGTAAGAAGTCAGGAAACCATATTCCCAAATTTATTTATTTTGTTTATATGTCAACTTCACTTCACAAAGGCTAAATCACTCAGCTTCTATATACATTAACCCTCACAGCAATAAACCCTTTAAACTTAAACAGTGATAATTGTTACGTGTCTGTAATTTATATAAGTTGTAAAACAGAAATGTATGCAATTAAATGGATCTGGACTCAAAAGGTGAACATCTAGCAATAATTGTGCCTAAGAAGTGTCCTGAGAAATCTACATTTTATCTTGAATTTCTACTGAAGAATTGGCAGTGCATTTCCTATTGCCTAGGCACTCCTATTCTGTAACCTCATCGCTGGATTTAGCATTGCAGTTTGACAATTTCATCCCCAGTCTTTTCAACATTGTTGTGGAAGGAGACAGAAGAATCTGCAGTGTGAGGCATTGCTGCCCCGTCTGATAGTCTCGCCAGATTCGGAGCGAGGTTTGGTGATGTCCATACTGTGCTGCTCACTGTTCTTCTGCTGGAGAAAAAAAATCTGCAGTGTAAGAATTTCCCTGCTTCTGCTTCAATCATTCTGCTCTTACTTCATGTCTTCTGATGTTTCCTGAATATTCTACCACCAGTCATCTGACGGACACACATCCAGGAGGAGCTCTGACATGAAGAATTAAAGACCTGATCCCCTACCAAGGTGGTCAACATCACACAAAGACACCATACAGAACAAGGCATGGTAAGTCATAATGGGAAAATGATCAGCTGTAAGGAACTTGTCATTTTAAGCACAGCTTGCACAGTTAAAGATCTCTATAAATGATACATATGTGTTTGCTATTAAGTGAAAAATAAATTAACAATAATTAAATATAGTGGAAACACAACAAGAAGATACTCCAAAAATTCAAAATCTACTATTGTCTGTTTTCATCCCCGTCATTGGAGCCAACATTGCAGTTAAACATCTTCAGCCAGGCTCTCTTCAGCATTGTTGTGGAAAGAGATAGAAGAATCGACTGAAGAGGACTATATGAACATAAAATGACCAGAAAACCCCAGAACGAAGAACTATTTGGACTGAGAACTTTGAAAAAAAAAAGGCACAGATCCACATAGATCAGAGCATAGAAAGTCAACAGACACATCATGATTTTTACTGCACCTTCATATTTTCTCAGATTGCCGTTGGTGGATGATGTTTGGTTCTTTGCCATTTTTACTTTGTGGAGGTGTAGTGACCAGGCGGTGGAAGCCATAGTGGAGACACTAATAAAGAAAGGTATAAAAGTGCTAGCAAAGAATATGTAAAGATAGGTATCCTTTATAACAACTGAGGAAGACTCCCATGATGTATTGTTGACTGTTGAAATTGCAGAATCTTTTTGTTGCACGACCATCTGTAATATGTTGAGGGAGGAAGAAAGAAAAGAAAGTAGAACTGACATGACAATCATCCATGAAGCAAGGGAATTAATCTTTAGCTTCAGCCTAGATAGAAGGTGGGAGCTGACATTTTTTATCTTGATGTAATAGTAAAAGCAGAGAGATGCCGTCAGCCAAGCCGAGGTGGTGATTATAAAAAAAGTGAAAACAAAGAGAGCAGAAGAGATCTTAATTAACACAAATTGGTTTGGCCAGACAGCAAATGTTAAAATATTGGTAAAAGTCGTAAAGGTATAACAGAGATTGGAGATGCACAAAGCCGCAATAATTTTCTCACATCCACTTACATCCCGATGCTTCCAATAGTTGAACAAAATTCTAAAGATGATGAAAAAATTTGTAAAAACTCCCATAATGGACTCCAGAGATGTTATTAAAAAACATGCCAAATCTATGGTGAATGCCATGACTCGGCCCCACAGAAAAAACAGAACTGAAGAAAATTGACTACAAGAAATTCTGTCTGAAGGAGCTTCTATAGGATTATTATCGGCTTTGGATAACTTTAATTATGCAGCTGTAGGTCCATCAACATCTATGAATCAGCTTCAAGATTATGCAGAAAACACTTCAATTGGCAATGTGTGCACATATTGTATCTTATTCAATGTTGGATATTGGTTCTGGCTTTAAATAGAATGTGATGAAAGCTGATTGGTCAGACTGTAGGACACCAGAGCTGCTGATTGACAGGCAAGTCAACAAATAACAAGATATCCATATTATGTAAAAACTGCTTTAAGTGCTTTGCATTTGCTTTTGCTTTCCCCCAGACATCAGAATGATCTGCAGAATGTTGTTATTAACTATTAAATTAGTATTTATTATTTTACATCTTTACAGCCAAATCAATAGAAAATACGACATCCACAGATCATTATCCTGGTCCTTCTCCAGTTAAGTTTGTGTTTAAAGATAACATAAGAGTTATCTTATATTCGTGGCATATTTTTTATCACTCTCACTGCCCCTAGAGCAAGATCTGAGGTAAAATCTTTCAAAGAGAAATTCTCATCTTTGGATAGATTTATTCTTATTTCCTATTGTGTTTCCAGCACAGGAAGAGAAGAACATCTCCCCATGGGGACACAGGCCCACATATCTAGTGAATGTAACCCTTCATGACTCTATATAAAGCAAGCCAGAAAAGCTTTGCATTATAAACCAATAATAAATATGAAAAAGTTATAAATCAATAACTATACAATTATAAATATAATAAATGCACTAAAGATATACCCTTCACTACTCTATATAATGTGAAACAGCCACATTTTGCATTAAAAATAAAAATAATAATAAGTAAACGAATAATGAAATAACTAAATATACAATAATACAAATATAAAAATCAAAACTATTATTTAACCACTTCCTTACTGGGCACTTAAAACCCCCTCCTGCCCAGACCAATTTTCAGGTTTCAGCGCCGTCGCATTTTGAATGACAATTCCGCGGTTGTGCGGCGTTGTACCCAAATAAAATTGATGTCCTTTTTTCCCCACAAATAGAGCTTTCTTTTGGTGTTATTTGATCACCTCTGCGGTTTTTACTTTTTGCACTTTAACCACTTGCCGACCGTCAATCGGCAATTGACGGCGGCAAGATGGCTCTGTAACGCGGATCGCCGTCATACGACGGCGGCCGCGTGATCGAGCCTAGTGAGCGCGCGCGTGCCGCCGGAGGCGTGCCCGCGCACTCACTGTGTCCAGGGGGGGCCGGGGAGCGGGTGCGGCGGCTTCGATTGCCGCCGGCCACCCGCGATGGCCCCCCCGGAGCGAATGAGCGGAGGTCCGTGTATGTAAACACGGACCTCCGCTCTGTGAGAGGGGGAAGGGAGTGATCACAGCCTTCCTGTACATGAAGGCTGTGACCACTTCCCTTCCCCTGTTAGGGCAGTCCCCCCACAGTTAGAACATGCCCAGGGAACACTGTTAACCCTTAGAGCGCCCCCTGCAGGTTAACCCCTTCACTGCCAATGGCATTTACACAGTAATCAGTGCATTTTTATAGCACTGATCGCTGTAGAAATGCCAATGGTCCCAAAAAAGTGTCAAAATGGTCCGACATGTCCGCTGAAATATCGCAGTACCACTAAAAATCGCAGATCGCCGCCATTATTAGTAAAAAATAAAAAAAAAAATAAAAACCCCAAAAATGAATTCTCATCATCCGTAAACGCGACCACTTTTGCGCTAACCAATCAATAAACGCCAATTGCGATTTTTTTATCGCAAATATGAGGAAGAATATAAATCGGCCAAAAACGGTGAAAAAAAATGTTTTTTTATATTTTTTTTTTGGATTTGTATTTTAGCAAAAAGTAAGAAATTTGGGTTTTTTTGCAAAATTGTCGCTCTTCTTTTGTTTATAGCGGCGATCAGAAATGACGCAGAGGGGATCAAATACCACCAAAAGAAAGCTCTATTTGTGGGGAAAAAAAGGACGCAAATTTCGTTTGGGTACAACGTCGCACGACCGCGCAATTGTCAGTTAAAACGACGCAGTGCCGAATCGCAAAAAGGGCTCCGGTCCTAAAGCTGGAAATCCTTCCGGTCCTTAAGTGGATAAACAAAACCAAGAGCGACAATTTTGAAAAAAGAACAATATTTTTCACTTTTTGCTCTAATAAATATCCAAAAAATAAAAATAAAAAAAAATTATTCATTGGGATTTATATTCTTCTACATATTTTTGGTAAAAAAAATCGTAATCGGCGTTTATTGATTGGTTTGTGCAAAAGTTATCGCGTCTACAAACTATGGGAATTGATTTATGGCGTTTTTATTATTATTTTTTTTTTACTAGTAATGGAGGCGATCTGCGATTTTTATCGGGACTTTGATATTGGGGCGGACATGTCGGTCATTTTTGACACTTTTTTGGGACCAATGACATTTATTCAGCGATCAGAAATTTAAATGTCCACTGATTACTGTATAAATGTCATTGGCAGTGAAGGGGTTAACCTGCAGGGGGCAGTGAAGGGGTTAACAATGTTCCCTGGGTGTGTTCTAACTGTGGGGGGGATGGGTTGGCCGGGACATAACAGATCTAACTGATCCCAGTGACAGGGATCAGTAGATCTGTTTGTCCCCCTCTCACAGAACGGGGAACCGCCGCGTTTACATTGGCGGTACCCCGTTCTACAGCTTTGCAGGCGATCGCGGGTCAGGAGCGGACATCGAGTCCGCCGACCTGCGGGCACGCCCAGTGCGTGCAGGGGGCGTGTAAAGGGGCGGACGTCCATGGACGTCCATCCGGATATTTAGATCCGCGCTGTAGACATCTTTCGTCTATAGCGCGGATCTCTAGTGGTTAAAAAATAGGGATCTATCACCGAGAGCCCCGGGTCACATACTAATGATTGGGACCCTGGACTCCCAGTCCCCTGATCGGCTATCACAGTAATAAGTTACGGTGAAGCACAGACACAAATAAAAATTTTTAAATTGTTCTTTTAAATTTGGGAAGGACCCTGATTTTTCTCTGGGTACGTCTTATTTTACTTCCTATAATATATTAAATTGGCTGTAAATAGCTAAAAATTATACATTAAACTTTATTAACAATCATTACCCAACAGTCTGCAAATCATGTTGATGTCTGGAGAAAAGAAAAAGCAAATCCTTTGCACATGAGGCAGTTTTTACATCTTTGGATTCTAAAGTATAGAGCTCTTTTGACGACTGTTAATTATCTGTTGACTTGTCTGTCAATCGGCAACTCAATTGTTCTACAGCCTGACCAATCAGCTTCCATCACATTCTATTTAAAGCCATAACCCACAGCTATCATTGCTTAAGAAACACTACTTGCACATGGTGTCTGATTAAGATTTTCTTCATAATTTTTAAGCTGATTCATAGATGTTGGTGGACAAACAGCTGCATGGTTAAAAACCCGCTGATAACTCCAGGGAAATATAGGAGACAGAATTTCTCACATTTCATTTTTTTAAGCCGTGGATGAACATGGCATTCACCATAGATTGGGCATTTTTTTCCATAACATCTCTGGAGTCCATTATTGGAACTTTCACAAATATCTTCATCATCTTTCGAATTTTTTTCACCTATTGGAATCATCAACATGTAAGTGGATGTGAGAAAATTATTGCGGCTTTGAGCATCTCGAATCTCAGTTATACCTATGCGATTTTTGCCAATATTGTAGTATTTACTATCTTGCCCAATCTTATTGTGATCCCTCAGGTCTATGATTCTCTCTATGTTTTCACCTTTTTCGTCTTCATCAGTTCGGCTTGGCTGACGGCATCTCTCTGCTTTTACTATTACATCAAGATAAATCATTTCAGCTCCAACCTTCTCTCTCGGTTGAAGCCAAAGATTAATTCCCTTGCTTCATGGATGATCGGCATGTCCGTTCTACTTTCTTGCCTTTGTTCTTTGCTAAATATATTACAGATGATTCTGAAAAATACACAATCTGTCATTTCAACGTTCAGCAATACATCACTGGTTTCTACCTCATATTTACAACTTAAAACCTACCTTTACATCTCCTTTGTTAGCAGTTTTATACCTTTCTTTATTAGTGTCTCCACTACCGCTTCCACCGCCTGGTCGCTACACCTCCACAAACTAAGAATGGTGAAGAACCAAACATCATCCACCAATGGCAATGTGAGAAAATACGAAGGTGCCATAAAAATCATGATATGTTTGTTGGCCTTCTATGCTCTGATCTATGCGGCTCTGTGTCTTTTTTATTTCAATGTTTTCAATCCATATAGCCAAGGCTTTTGGGTTTTTCTGATCATTATATGCTCATATAGTCCACTTCAATCAATTCTTCTGTCTCTTTCCACAACAATGCTGAAGAGAGCCTGGCTGAAGATGCTAAACTGCAATGATGGATCCAGTGATAGAGATGACACTAGAGAACAGTAGATTATTTCTTGTTGTGTTTCCACTATATTTATATCTGGTTAATTATTTGTCCGCTAAAATATCTATAAATAGCAAACACATATGTATCATTTATAGAGATCTTTAACTGTGCAAGCTGTGCCCTAAAAAGGGCAAGTTCCCTACAGCTGATCATTTCCCCATTATGACTTACCATGCCTTGTCCTGCATTATGTCTTTGTGTGAAGTTGACCACCTTGGTATGGGATCAGAACTTCAATTCTTCATGTCAGAGCTCCTCCTGGATGTGTGTCAGTCTGGTGACTGGTGGTAGAATATTCAAGAAGCATCAGAAAACACGAAATAAGGGCAGAATGAATGAAGTGGAAGGAGGAACATTCTTGCGCTGCAGTTTTTTTGTCCCATTCCACAACAATGCTGAAAAGAGCTTGGATAAAAATGTCTAACTGCTTTCTGAATCCAGCAATGAGGTTACAGAATAGTAAATGCATTGCCATTTTTCAAGAACAATTCAAGACAAAATGTAGATTTCTCAGCGTTTCTTAGGCACAATTATATCTAGATGTCCACCTTTTGAGACCAGATCCGCATAGTTATTCAAGAAGCATCAAAAAACATGGACAAGGGAAGAATGAATTAAACAGAAGCAGGAACATTCTTGCACTGCAGATTTCCTGTCCCATTCCACAACAAATCTCCAACTGTAATGCTAAATCCAGCGATGAGGTTACAATATAGGAGTGCCACTTAAGCAAAGCAAATAGAAAAATAATGGCAGAAAAAGACTGAGTAGTCCATCAAGTCTGCCCTTTTTTATTTATTATTTTTTTTATTATTTTTTTTTTTTTTTTCAAATTAACCTCATTGTCTGACTATAGATTTATGTTTATCCCAAGCATGCTTGAAGCCATTTACTGTTGACTGTCTTACAACCTCTGTTGGTAGTTTATTCCAATCATCAACCACCCTTTCAGTAAAATACCCTTTCCCAGGGTGCTTCTTAGGCACAATTGTTTCTAGATGTTCACCTTTTGAGACCAGATCCACTCATTTACATATCTGTTTTACAACATGAAAACTATTAACATTTTATGAACTATGAAAATCTTATTTTACTGTTAAAGTGGTTGTAAAGGTAGAAGTTTTTTCCTCAATGCATTCTATGAATGGTGTGAAGCTAGTCCTCCTTATACTTACACTGAGTTCGGTTTTGATCCAGCGCTGTGCCCAAAAGCAGGACAAAGAGGCAACAGTGGGAGCCATTGGCTGCTGTAGTTTTCAACCAAATTTTGTGATGAGGGAGTGGGGATCGGGGGGCTTAGCTGAGCTGTCTGCGTCAATGGACACAGGCAGCATGTCTAGGGATCAAGCCCATGGGTGTGCCACACTAGGAAGCGGATTCCTATGGTGGAACACTGAGAAGAGGAGAAGCCAGAAGCACCAGCGGGGGGACTTCAGAAGATCAGGGGCTGCTCTATGCAAAACCATACATGCAATGCAAGTTGCAAGTAAAACATGTTTGTTATTTAACAAAAATAGGTTTACAATCACTTAAAGCACAATAAAGTGTACTAACAGTGTGTGTTACTTTCAAAGAGTAATGGATTAAGTCATCCATGTATATTCATTAAAGTTTTGACTGCTTCTGCAAATTCAAAATTAAGATGGATCCCATACCTAGTAGGAGAGAGGAATTGGGGTATATCCATCCTCTGGGACATTCAGCTATGTGTGCAATCTACTTACTGCTATGCATTCCCTTTTAATGCAAACTTGTGAGTTGGACCCAGGTCCAATGGTGGTGAAAAAAAAACTCTTTAAGTACAATTTACAGCTAGGTTCAAATATATTCTGAGCTAGTTATTTAAAAAATGTTATTGGGGTTTATACAAATAATTATGCAATTATTTATCTATGATTAGCTCATCCTTAACCACTATACTGTGCCCAATACTGGGCACTTTCCCCTCTTCCTGCCCAGGCCAATTTTCAGCTTTCAGTGCTGTTACAATTTTACTGGCAATTACGTGGTCATGCAACACTGTACCCAAACAAAATTGTTATCATTTTTTTCCACAGATACAGATTTCTTTTGGTGGTATTTGACCACCTCTGGGGTTTTTATTTTTTGCTAAACAAATAAAAAAAGAATTTTGAACAAAAAGTTTTTCTTTGTTTCTGTTATAAAATTGTGGAAATAAGTAAGCTTTTTCCTCCACTGATGGGCACTGCTGAGGCTGCACTGACGGGCATTGATAAGGTGGCACTGATGGGCACTAATGAGGTGGCATTAACGAGGTAAAACTGATGAGGCTTTAATATGCAGCACTGATTGCCGGCGCTGATGGGCACCGATAGATGGCATTGACATGCAGCATTGATGGGCATTGATAGGCAGCACTTATGGGCACTGATGGGCACTGATAGGCAACACTGGTGGGCACTGATAGGCCACACTGATGGGCACTGATATGTGGCACTGATGCACACTGACGGGCACTGATAGGCGACACTGATGGGCACTGATAGGTTGCACTGATAGGTGGCACTGATGGGCACTGATAGATGGTTCTGATTGGCAGCACTGATGAGAAGGCACTGGCGGGTATAACTGATGGGCACTGATTGGCACCCCTAATGGGCATTTATTTGCACCTCTAGTGGCACTGTTTGACACCCTGGTGGTCATGAGTGGGCATACCTTCTGGTCCTGGGTCAACACTCCTGGTGGGCATCCCTGGTGGTCCTGGGTGTGCTCCTCAGGGAGGCTGCACTGATAATTAATCAGTGCAGACCCCCCCTGTGAGTAGAGCAGCCGATCGGCTCTCCTCTACTCGTGTCTGTCAGTGCGAGTGGAGAAAAGCCGATAAAAGACTCTTTCTGTTTGCACTGTGATCAGCTGTGATTGGACACAGCTGCTCACATGGTAAAGAGCCTCCGTCAGAGCCTCTTTACCGAGATTGTTGATGCGGTGTGTCAGACTGACACACCACACCAACGATCGTGGGTTATCCTGCTTCACGTCATATGACGTCCGATCAGGATAACTTAGCCATTTTGCGCATGTCATATTGCTATATGGCGGGCAAGAAGTGGTTAATTAAGTATGACATCATCTCCTTTTTAAAAATAAAACTGTAAAAAATCTTAAGAATCACACTGAAGTAACTTTTATTAAGTTAGGTGTCAGAAAGAAAAGAAGTAACATCTAAGAAAGACTTAAAAAAATACCTTTTTTTGTCATGCTGTTATTATTCATTGCAGATGAGCAACACATAGATAAAATAATAATTACACAATTATTTGTGTGAATCCAAATTTTTTTTTTTTTTTAATAACTAAGTCGGAGTATATTTGAAACCAGCAAAATATTTTGAATTGTATCTCTGTAAAGGTTTTTACTTAAATTTCCTTATTTTAAAATGGAAAATAAATTCCAATCTCAGAGGCATAGCATAAACATGACAGGGATTTTAATAATTCCATACTTTACCTGAAATAATTTAAAAAATAAAGCTATACACTTTTAGTAAAGTTATATACTCAATATCGTACAATATGTTGATTGTAATAACAAATTTTATATCTCAACAGACTCCATGACGGGGTGAAAAGAATTATAAATCTACTTAAAATTAGTATTTGTTTTTGTGTGTATGTAACTTTTCCTAGTAAATGATAGATATAAGCCATGCTAATCGCATGCTATTTGTAAAAAATAAAGCAATGGATCTTTGAAATGACTCTAGTACCAATGTAATTTTCTAACAATTTGGTGATTGTTCTGAACAAACAAAAATAAAAAGGAATAATATATATCTGACATTTGTGATTTTATGGCCTGTGTGTTTGTATGTATACATTAACCCCTTGATGCCGACCCAACACAAATATGCGGCTCTACTAGACTAGGCTTTCTTCTGTGAGGCTGCATATAAGCGTATCTCATTTTTTGCTGAGAGAGGACCGCAGGGAGCAAAACAAAGGGTTCAACAATAGAGTTGAGCGAACACCTGCATGTTCGTGTTCGGCCGAACTTCTCGGGAACGTTCGGGTTCGGAACCGAACTAGACCCGAAGTTGACCCCGGACCCCGAACCCCATTGAAGTCAATGGGGACTCGAACTTGTCAGCACAAAAATGGCTGTAAAAAGCTCTGGAAAGTGCTAGAGGGCTGCAAAAGGAAGAAAAATGGGAGATGTTTTTAGATCTGCAATCTGCCCCTCAAAGCAGTAGTAATCTCTACCTAGTCCAGTATCAGATCGTTCTGTAATGCAGGATGAGAGATCGTTCTGTAATCAGATCGTTCTGTAATGCAGGATGAGATGTTATAGATCTACAATCTGTCCATCAAAGCAGTAGTAGTAATCTCTACCTAGTTATTATCGCTGCATTCTGTCCCTCACAATCTGTCCCTCACAGCGCCGGCAGCATCCTCTCCCTACACTCCCTGAGAGCATGTGACATGCAGCACTGTGACTCCAGCCTCATACAGAGGCTGGGTCACATGATGCACTGGCCAATCACAGCCATGCCATTAATAGGCATGGCTGTGATGGCTTTTAGGGAAAACCAGTGAAACGCTTGTTGATTGGCTGCCCTGCAGCTATTCAACATGCGTGATAAAATACCAGAACCCGAACCCGGACTTTTTCTCAAATGTTCGGGTTTGGGACACGGACAGTCGAAAGTTCGGTACGGACCCAAACTTTACAGTTCAGGTTCGCTCAACTCTATTCAACAACAGTTTTACCTAAAACTAGAAGGATTTTTTAATAGTTACTTGAAGACCACTCTCATACTAACATCTGTAGTTGCACATACAGTATATATATAGATAAAAAGGATGTATCAAACTTTACTGGTACAGCGAGTCTTAAGCCCCGCACACAACGGTCGTACAACAATGGTCATACAACCAGCTTGTTGTACGATCATCCGACCGTTAGTACGCGAGGTCATATAACAGAAGTTGGATGAGCAAACGAGTTGGTTGTACAACAAGCGGTTGTATCACCGTTGTACCGCATGTACAGAGAAGTTGGTCCATTACTGTACTAGTAAAGTCTGATAAATCCTTCTTCACGATATAAGGATCTTTTTTTTCACTGGCATTCTATTTTAATACTATAAAAAACTAAAAAAACTGTGCTAAATAATGTTATTAAGAATTCATTGGATCATATGAGCCATCAATGAGATTGTTGTACATTAATCAGCGTGTGATCTCTCTACCAACTGTATCTGGATCTAAATAATCAACAGAGACTTAAAACCAAAGACCAAAAATTTGCATTGGAACTCTTCTATTGTTGACATAACTGAGCAGTTGTTGAGGTAAGCAGTAAACCTATATGGTCAGATATTTGAATGTTTCCAAGCTGATGTAAAACAGATCCATCCATTGCCAGGAGCTAGTTGTTTCCTGTAACACTGTATACACATAGTGAGCACCGTACGTTGCAAAATATTTTTTTGATACACAACACAGGAGACATATAGGACAGAATCCATAAATGCCACTCAATATATGAAGCTGAATCTTAATCAAGGTCTACAGCACAGTTCCCAGGCCATCAAAGGCCACACTGACAAAGTAATTTTACTTTTTTTATTGAATAAATTCAGATATGTTTTCCTGACACTAGAAGAAGCTCAGGATTTTAAAAGGAGAATATCAATACATTCTTGTTTCAATACTGTATATACCTTTCTACAGTGCCTTGAAAAAGTAGTCACACCCCTTGAAATTTTCCACATTTTGTCATGTTACAACCAAAAACATAAATGTATTTTATTGGGATTTTATGTGATAAACCGACACAAAGTGACACATAATTGTGAAGTCCAAGGAAAATGATAAATGGTTTTCAACATTTTTTTACAAATAAATATCTGAAAAGTGTGGGGGGCATTTGTATTCAGTCCCCTTTACTCTGATACCTCTAACTAAAATCTAGTGGAGCCAATCTCCCTCACAAGTCACCTAATTAGTAAATAGAGTCCACCTGTGTGTAATTAAATCTCATTTTAAATACAGCTGTTCTGTGAAGTCCTCAGAGGTTTGGTACAGAATAGAGTTGAGCGGACACCTGGATGTTCGGGTTCGGCTGGTTTGGCCGAACTTCGTGGAAAAGTTTGGGTTCGGTACCGAACTTGACCCGGACCCCTAACCCCATTGAAGTCAATGGTGACCCGAACTTTTGGGCCCAAAAATGGCTGTAAAAAAGTCCTGGAAAGGGCTAGAGGGCTGCAAAAGGAAGCAAAATGGGGGTAAGAGTAGGACAAGTGCCCTGCAAACAAATGTGGATAGGGAAATAACTTAAAATGACATAAAAAAAAAATGGGAGGAAGTGGATGTGGAGTAGAAGCCTAGAGGTTGACTAGGCCATGACCGTGGCAGTGTAGGTGGAAGTGGCGGTGGTTGAGGAGGAGTAGGAGGAGGTAGCCAACACTGTTTTTTGTTTGTTTGTTTTTTTTTTATAATTGGGGTAGCCTTCAAAATATTGAGACGTATTAAAAAAAACAAGTATACCAACGGCTGTGTGAGGCCGGTCTAAATGTCTATTCTGCACAAGATACAGACAAGTCTTGTGGGATCCATGCCTGGTTCATTTTAATAAATGTTAGCTTGTCCACGTTGACTGTGCACAGGCGGCTGCGCTTATCTGTGATAACGCCCCCTGCCGTGCTAAACACACGTTCAGACAATACACTGGCTGCAGGGCAGGCCAGCACCTCCAAGGCATAAAGGGCAAGCTCAGGCCATGTGGCCATTTTGGAGACCCAGAAGTTGAATGGGGCAGACCCATCAGTCAGTACATGTAGGTGTGTGCACACATACTGTTCCACCATGTTGCTGAAATGCTGTCTCCTGCTAAGATGTTGCAGGAGACAGCTGGTGGTGCTGTTTGTTGTGGTGTGCTGCTGACAAAGCTTTACCACATTTCAGCCATGCTAACCCAGTCTACTGAGAAGCTGGCGGTGCCACAGCTGCGTTGGTGACCTCTTCCTCCTCCTCTGCCTTCGCCTTGTGCTTCCACAGAGCCCCCTGTGTCATTTGGGAATGCTCTCAGCAGCACATCTACCAGCTCGCATTTGTAGTTGCGCATCTTCCGATCACGCTCCAGTGTTGTCCTTGTAACGGGTATCCAGCAGCAGGGTGGCCACCCAGTAATCGGCACAAGTTAAAATGTGGGCAACTCGGCTGTCGTTGAGCAGGCACTGCAGCATGTAGTTGCTCATGTATGCCAGGCTGCCCAGAGGCAAAAACAAGCTGTCCTCTTTGGGAGGTGTATCATCTGTGTCCTCCGTATCCCCCCAGCCACGCTCCAGTGATGCCCACGAGCTGCGTTGGGTGCCACCCTGCTGTGAACACGGTTCCTCCTCCTCCTTCTCCTCCTCCTCCTCATCATCCTCGTCCTCCTCATTCTCATCCTCCAGAACTGTCCTCTGTCTTAAAATTTTTTTACCTGGCCTATGCTGGTGCAGGAACCCACCCTCCGAGACACTTGTGAATGACTGGCCTGATAACTGTGGAAATGACCCCTCTACCTCCTCCTCTTCTTCCTGTGCCACATCCTCTTCCATCATCGCCCGAAGTGTTTTTTCAAGGAAACATAGAAGTGGTATAGTAACACTGAGAACAGCGTCATCGGCACTGACCATGTTGGTGGAGTACTCGAAACACCGCAATACTTTACACAGGTCCAATCGTTGGTGGTGAAGAGGTGCTGTTCTGCAGAGTGACTGACCCCTGTGTGCTGCAGCTGAAACTCCACTATTGCCTGCTTCTACTTGCACAGTCTCTCCAGCATGTGCAAGGTGGAGTTCCATCTTGTGGGCACGTCACATAGGAGGCGGTGAGCGGGAAGGCCGAAGTTCCACTGCAGCGCAGACAGGCGAGCAGCAGCAGGGTGAGAACACCAAAAGCGCGCACAGACAGTCCGCACTTTCTGCAGCAGCTGTGACATATCTGGGTAGTTTTTTAGAAATTTCTGCACCCCCAAATTCGGCACATGCGCCAGGCAAGGGATGTGTGTCAAACCGGCTAGGCTCAGAGCTACTACAAGATTTCGCCCATTATCGCACACCACAAGGCCGGGCTTGAGGCTCAGTGGCAACAACCACTCATTGGTCTGTTGTTCAATTCCCATTCACAGCTGCTGCACAGTGTGGGGTTTATCCCCCAAACATATCAGTTTTAAAACAGCCTGCTGTCATTTCCCCCTGGATGTGCTGAAGTTTGTGGTGTTATGCTGAGCGGATGAGGAGGTGGTAGAGGAGAAGGAGGAGGCGCAGTAGGAGGAGGAGGCAACAGGAGGCAAAGAGAACTGGCCTGCAATCCTCGGTGGCGGAAGGACATGCGCCAAACGGCTAGCCACCTCAGGCCCACCCACCACTACATTTGTCCAGTTAGCAGGTTATAGCGTCCCTGCCCGTGCTTACTGGTCCATGTATCAGTGGTTATGTAGACCTTGCCACAGATGGCGTTGCGCAGTGCACACTTGATCTTGTCCCCGACTTGTTTGTGCAGGGAAAGGATAGCTCACCTTGAAAGTAGTGGCAGCTGGGAACCACGTACTGTGGGACAGTAACAGCCATCAGGTTTTTAAAACTGTCCGTGTCCACCAGATGGAATGACAGCATTTCAAAGGCCAGTAATTTTGAAATGCTGGCATTCAGGGCCAGGGATCGCGGGTGGGTAGGGGGGTACTTCCTCTTTCTCTCCAGTGTTTGGGAGATGGAGAGCTGTAAGCTTCCATGGGACCGTGTGGAAATGCTTGGGGATGGTGGCGAACATCGTGGCGTTGCTGTTACTTCGTCTGTTTGCTGGGTGGCAGGAGACACTGGCACTGTAGAGGTGGAGGAAGAGGCCGAGGCAGCAGCAGAAGAGGAAGCAGGAGGAGGCTGAGACCTTTCTTGGATTTTGAGGTGCTTATTCCACTGCAGCAAGTGCTTTGAATTTAGATGCCTGGTCATGCAGGTTGTGGTCAGGTTTAGAACATTTATGCCTCGCTTCAGGCTATCATTGCACAGCGTGCAAACCACTCGTGTCTTGTCGTCAGCACATTGTCTGAAGAACTGCCATGCCAGGGGAATGCCTTTGAGCTGCCTTTGATGTGCTAGGTCCCTGGGTGCGGTGGGTAGTAGCAGGCGTACTGTCTAGGGGACGCTCGCTCCGCTTTTGCAACCTGCTTCCTATTAAGCTGTGCTGGTGCCTCTGTGCTACCACCACCTCTTCCTCCAAACTGCACATGTCACTCGCATGACCCTCATTCCATGGGGGATCTAGGACTTCATCATCCTCCTCAACATTATCTTCCACCCACCCTTCACCACTGCCCTCCTTGTCAGTCTGCACACTGTGGAAAGCTGCAGCAGTTGGCACCTGTGTTTTGTCATCATCAGAGACGTGCTGTGCTGATGTTTCCATGTCCTCATCCTGCAACAGAAGTGGTTGGGTACCTGTGCACTCAACGTCTTCCACTTCTGGGGCAGGGCTATGTGGATGGCCCACGGAAAGCACACCAGCAGAGTCATCAAAAAGCATAAGAGACTGTTGCATGACTTGGGGCTCAGACTGCTTGGCTAATTTACAAGGGACTGAGATGAAAGACAGATGGCCATGGGGTTCAGGTGCCAACTCTGAGCTTTCACCAAGGAACGGGTGGGAGACAATGTAAAGGAACTGGAGGCATTGTCAGCCACCCAATCTACTATCGCCTGTACTTGTTCTGGCCTCACCATTCGTTGAGCGGAATTCGGGTCCACCATATAACGCTGAAGGTTCTGTCAGCTACTCGCACCTGAAGAAGGTGTTTCAATTGCGTGCATAGCTGGCACAAATCGATCACGTCCTCTGCTTGCAACAGGAACTTCACCAACACCACCAACACCAGCAGCACCACGACCACGTCCCTTATTTGATGCTCTCCTCATTCTGGCCGCAAATGTACTATGTAGCACTATTTATTAATACAAAAAAAAAGAATAATAAATTCTTCTTTTTTTTTGGAAAACAGCAACGTAGATGCACTTTTTATTTTTGTGCAAGAAATGCAACGCTCACACCAACAGCAGGAACCTCGCCTTTCACCAGTATGATATGATTTTAGAACAATAATCTGTCCCTCACAGCACCAGCAGGAACCTCTACCTACACCAGTATGATATGATTTTAGAACAATAATCTGTCAATTACAGGAGCAGCAGGAAACTCTCCCTATAGAACTAGGAGATGATTTTAGAACAATAATCTGTCCCTCACAGCACCAGCAGGAACCTCTCCCTCTAGCAATATGTGATGATTTTAGAACAATGATCTGTCCCTCACAGCACCCGCAGGAACCTCTCCCTATATAACTAGGAGATGATTTTAGAACAATAATCTGTCACTCACAGCACCAGCAGGAACCTCTATCTACACCAGTATGATATGATTTTAGAACAATAATCTGTCCCTCACAGGAGCAGCAGGAACCTCTCCCTATAGAACTAGGAGATGATTTTAGAACAATAATCTGTCCCTCACAGCACCAGCAGGAACCTCTCCCTATAGCAGTAGGAGATGATTTTAGAACAGTAATCTGTCCCTCACAGGAGCAGCAGGAACCTTTCCCTATAGAACTAGGAGATGATTTAAGAACAATAATCTGTCCATCAAAGCACCAGCAGGAACCTCTCCCTATAGCAGTAGGAGATGATTTTAGAACAATAATCTGTCCCTCACAGCAACATCAGGAACCTTTACCTACACCAGTATGATATAATTTTAGACCAATAATCTGTCCCTCACAGGAGCAGCAGGAACCTCTCACTATAGAACAAGGAGATTATTTTAGACCAATAATCTGTCCCTCACAGCACCAGCAGGAACCTCTCACTATAGCAGTAGGAATGATTTTAGAACAATAAACTGTCCCTCACAGCTCCAACAGGAACCCTCCCTATAGCAGTAGTAGATGATTTTAGAACAATAATCTGTCCCTCGCAGGAGCAGCAGGAACCTCTCCCTATAGAACTAGGAGATGATTTTAGAACAATAATCTCTCCCTCACAGCACCATCAGGAACCTCTACCTACACCAGTATGATATGATTTTAGACCAATAATCTGTCCCTCACAGCACCAGCAGGAACCTCTCCCTATAGAACTAGGAGATGATTTTAGAAAAATAATCTGTCCCTCACAGCACCAGCAGGAACCTCTACCTACACCAGTATGATATGATTTTAGACCAATAATCTGTCCCTCACAGCACCAGCAGGAACCTCTCCCTATAGAACTAGGAGATGATTTTAGAACAATAATCTGTCCCTCACAGCACCAGCAGGAACCTCTCCCTATAGCAGTAGGAGATGATTTTTGAACAATAATCTGTCCCTCACAGCACCAGCAGGAACCTCTGCCTATAGAACTAGCAGATGATTTTAGAACAATAATTTGTCCCTCACAGCACCAGCAGGAACCTCTCCCTATAGAACTAGGAGATGATTTTAGAACAATAATCTGTCCTATACAGCACCAGCAGGAACCTCCCCCCATAGCAGTAGGAGATGATTTTAGAACAATCATATGTCCCTCACAGCACCAGCAGGAACCTCTCTCTATAGAACTAGCAGATGATTTTAGAACAATAATCTGTCCCTCACAGGAGCAGCAGGAACCTCTCCCTCTAGAACTAGCAGATGATTTTAGAACAATAATCTGTCCCTCACAGCACCAGCAGGAACCTCTCCCTATAGAAGTAGGAGATGATTTTAGAACAATAATCTGTCCCTCCCAGCACCAGCAGGAACCACTCCCTATAGCAGAAGGAATGATTTTAGAACAATAATCTGTTCCTTTACAGGACCAGCAGGAACCTCTCCCTATTGAACTAGGAGATGATTTTAGAACAGTAATCTGTCCCTTACAGCACCACCAGGTACCTCTCTCTATAGCAGTAGGAGATGATTTTAGAACAATAATCTGTCCCTCACAGCACCAGCAGGAACTTCTTCCTATAGAACTAGCAGATGATTTTAGAACAATAATCTGTCCCTCACAGCACCAGCAGGAACCTCTCCCTATAAAGCAGTAGGAATGATTTTAGAACAATAATCTGTCCCTCACAGCACCAGCAGGAACCTCTCCCTATAGAACTAGAAGATGATTTTAGAACAATAATCTGTCCCTCACATCACCAGCAGTAGGAATGATTTTAGAACAATAATCTTTCCCTCACAGCACCAGCAGGAACCTCTCCCTATAGCAGTAGGAATGATTTTAGAACAATAATCTGTCCCTCACATCACCAGCAGGAACCTCTCCCTATAGCAGTAGGAGATGATTTTTGAACAATAATCTGTCCCTCACAGCACCAGCAGGAACCTCTGCCTATAGAACTAGCAGATGATTTTAGAACAATAATCTGTCCCTCACAGCACCAGCAGGAACCTCTCCCTATAGCAGTAGGAATGATTTTAGAACAATAATCTGCCCCTCACAGCACCAACAGTTGTTATTAGTAGGCATGGCTGTAATGACTTCTATGGACAAACGAGTAAAACGCTTGTTGATTGGCGGCCCTGCAGCTATAGAAAAGGCACGCAAAATACCCGAATACCGAACCCAGACTTTTTAAAAAATGTCCGGGTTCAGGTTCGGGGCACGGACACCCCAAAGTCCAGTACGGATCCGAACTTTACAGTCTGGGTTCGCTCAACTCTACTAGAGAACCTTAGTGAACAAACAGCTTTATAAATGCCAAGGAACACACCAGACAGCTCAGGGATAACGTTGTGGAGACATTTAAAGCAGGGTTAGGTTAGGTTATATAAAAACATCCCAAGCTTTGAACATCTCACAGAGCACTGTTCAATCCATCATCAGAAAATGGAAAGAGTATGGCACAACTGCAAACCTACCAAGACATGGCCGTCCATCTAAACTGACAGGCCGGCAAGGAGAGCATTCAACAGAGAAGCAGCCAAGAGACCCATGGTAACTCTGGAGGAGCTGAAGAGATCCACAGCTCAGGTGGGATAAACTTTCCACAGGACAACTATTAGTCGTGCACCCCCAAATCTGCCCTTTATGGAAAAGTGACAAGAAGAAAGACATTGTTTACAGAAAGCCATAAAAAGTCATGTTTGCAGTTTGCAAGAAGCCATGTGGGGGACACAGCAAACGTGTGAAAGAAGGTGCTCTGGTCAGATGAGACTAAAATTTTACTTTTTGGCCTAAAAGCAAAACGCTATGTGGAGCAGAAAACGAATACTGCACATCACCCCAAACACACCATCCCCAATGTGAAACATGGTGGTGGCAGCATCATGTTGTGGGGATGCTTCTCTTCACAAGGGACAAGGAAGCTGTCCAGAGTTGATGGGAAGCCACATACAGGGCAATCTTAGAAGAAAACCTGTTAGAATCTGCAAAAGGCTTGAGACTGTGGCGGAGGTTCACCTTCCAGCAGGACAATGACCCTAAACATACAGCAAGAGCTACAATGGAATGGTTTAGATCAGAGGTTCTCAAATCTGGTCCTCGGGAATCACTAACAGGCCAGATTTTAAGTATTACCTTGGGGAGATGCAAACTAGAATACTGCAATCACCGAGCAGCAAATTATATCACCTGTGATGTATTTCAGTTATCTTGCAAACCTGGCCTGTTAGTGGGTCCCGAGGACAGGAGTTGAGAACCACTAGTTTAGATCAAAGCATATTTATGTGTTAGAGTGGCCCAGTCACAGTCCAGACCTAAATCCAATAGAAAATCTGTGGCAAGACTTGAAAATTACTGTTCAGAGACACTCTCCATCCAGTCTGACAGAGCTTGAGATATTTTGCAAAGAAGAATGGGCAAATATGTCCTCTCTAGATGTGCAGAGCTGGTAGAGCCATCCCCAAAAAGACTTGCAGCTGTAATTGCAGTGAAAGGCAGTTTTACAAAGTATCGACTCTGGGGGTGCCATACGAATGCATTCCACACTTTTCGGACATTTATTTGGAAAACCATTTATCATTTTCTTCCACTTCACAATTATGTGCCACTTTGTGTTGGTCTATCAGATAAAATCCAAATATTATACATTTACGTTTTTGGTTGTAACATGATAAAATGTGGAACATTTCAAGGGATATGAATACTTTTTCAAGGCACTGTATATGCCTTTCCTCTCCAACACAAAGGGGAGTTGTTCTGTAGTACAACAGGGTAGAACTCATGTCAAACTGATGCCATCAATACTTGAAGAGAGTGTGTCGACACCTAAAATGATATTGGTAGGCATATTCATTATAAAGTTATTGTCAAGTTAACTGGTGCATTCTGGCACTGATAAGTGTGCTCTAAGCATCTAGGCATCAATTACCTCTGGGTGAAGGGGTTACTGTACTGGCACACCTGTTAGATGTAAGTGTATACTGTGAGCTTTTGCATGTATCCAAAGCTTGGCCATAGCGAGGTAACAAAATACCCAGACAGCTGGAATGACTGAGCAGTTCTAAAAAAAAATGAAGAGGTGCTATCAACTTACTTGAAGTAATGCACACAAATAATAGATGTACAATTTGCATACTGTTAAGGCTGAACATTGTTTTCCTAACAATTCTTAAAGACCTCCCTATCTTAGAAAACATTGGACTCAGTATAGAAGACTTGCTGGATAACTGTAACTAAAGGATTCCAAGTGAC
>BLSH010490337.1:17285-28026 GCA_018402905.1 Glandirana rugosa
AAAAAAACGATATTTTAATGAATCTTGGGGGTTTGTAATATATAAAAAAAAGATTCTGGGATCTCTTATTTTACCGCCGGTAACGTTTTGAAATACAGTGTGGCATAAACGCGTCGCCAGAATTTTCGCGCTAAAAAAAAATTTTTTAAGGCAAAAAAATCAATTTTTTATTCTGTTGTCATTTCAATCCAGTTTGTAACGCAAAAATGCTAACCTGTAGAATTTTTTAAACGTCGCCAATGGAGATTTTTATGTTGCAAAGTTTGTCGCCATTCCGCGAGCGGACGCAATTTTGAAGCATGACATGTTGGGTATCATTTTACTCGGCGTAACATTATCTTTCACAATATGGAAAAAAATTGACCTAACTTTACTGTTGTCTTATTTTTTAACTAAAAAAACGGAATTTTTTAAAAAAAAATCGCGCTTTTAAGACCGCTGCGCAAATACGGTGTGACATAAAGTTTTGCAATGGCCGCCATTTTATTCTCTAGGGTCTTAGAAAAAAAATATATAATGTTTGGGGGTTCTAAGTAATTTTATAGCAAAAAAAACTGTTTTTAACTGATAACCTCCAAACTCCAAAAAGAGGCTCGGTCTTAAAGTGGTTAAACACACCAATTTCCAGACAGTGCTCGGCCGACATAGGGGTGAGACAAAGGCCGTGGACGGATGCCCAAAACGGGGTTGAGGCGGAAAAAGTCCCCCCCAAACAACCGAAGAGAAGCGGCCACGGAAGGGTGTACACCTCCACGAAACTGTTTGTGACTTGATGTAGGTGTGCAAGAGTGGCTACCTGAGCTGGTGAAGAAAAAAATCAAAATGAAAATGGTGAAGTGATGAATAAGGAAAAATAAGAAGTGTGGACAAATGAAAAAGGTGTGTAGTGTAGTATGTGCTGGTAGGGCAAATAACAATAAATGCATATAAGTGACAGTTAAGTTGTATATACAGTGTGTGATGTATGGGATGATATAAATGAGATACCTGTGCTGGTGATGTAATAAGGGCCTATGCTCTGTGAAAGGCCTCTCCAAACACGGGAGCCAATTGAGGTGGTGTGTCGTCCACTCCGCTACCTGCACCTCCACGGCCTGGGGCGGGTAACCGCCAACATCATACATCCGCGCCACACATACAGGGAATGGAGCGGGCCTACCGCGGCATTATATCCGAAATCAGACCCCGCCCATCCCATCTGTGGCGCGGGATGGACAAGACGCCTCGCAGCGTCTTGGGACGCAAATGGTGAGGCGAACAAGCATGACGCCGATGCGTCAGGGGTCGACCCCCACCCACCCCACAGAGAGAGGGCGGAGAGGGGGAGGGGCCATGGCGCATCGCAACCCCGAGAAAAGGACAACACCCAAGACCTCCCACCCCCAGACTGGATTAAGAGCAATGCTGGAAAGGGTGTGGGAAAAAAGGTTAGATACATAAAAAACCAGTACCATATTGGCGAAGACCGTATGTTAACTGTGGGACACCTATAACAATATGTGGACTTACAGATGGGATGGTAAAAATGGATAATAAATTATAATTGTGGGTGCCACGTCACACAAAAAAAAATGGGTGTCTTCCACCCCGGCAACCAGGCAAAAAAGTATGTGTGGCCTGGCGACCCACATTGGCAGGCCTCCACCCCTAATAACATTAGGAAGAACAACAAGCAAAAAGCAAAAACTGGGGCTTTGAGTGAGGCATTATCAACATAGCCAATAATATACAACCTGTGTGCATGATTTCCATGTATGATGTTTATTAATGCCATAATAATATATATAATAATATAATAATGATATATCCCAATCATGGTCCATGTCAGGTACAACAAAACCATCATAAAATTAAATATAATCAATTAGAAATGCATTTGTATATAATGAATACAATTCGTAATGCAAAGTACATAGTAATAATAACATATGAGGTCTCTATACATGGAAACATGATTGGCAAGGTAAAAAATTGTCATATATAGAAAACATAGGATCAAGTATAATGAATATCATATGCACACAGGAAAATTTGGTATAAACAAACTATAATCTTCATAAAAGATTGGGATATGGGATGATATAAATGAGATACCTGTTGTTCTTCCTAATGTTATTAGGGGTGGAGGCCTGCCAATGTGTGTCGCCAGGCCACACATACTTTTTTGCCAGGACAAGTGAGTACATTTGATCTTGTTTTTAAACAAGGTTGAGCAGATCTGGGAGAAGGCCTTACGTTTGTGTGACACTTCTGCGGAGTAATCCGCAGGACATTCTGGCCCTCTACCCGAAGAGTGCGTTTTTGCCTGTATCGCTGCAAAATAAGTTGTCTGCATAATTAAGGTAACAGAAAATGACTGGTCAGGGTGATGATCTGTTATCCGCTGGGGGGGCAATCCTATGGGCCAGCTCCACCATGCAGTGGGACTGTAAGTCAAAAGCTGTAGGAATGTTGGATGAGCAGAGCGTGGCTAGGGTAGCAGGGTTGAAAGTTTCTGGCAGTTATATGAGGCGAAGATTATTGCACCTGGATCGATTTTCCAGGTCTTCCAACTTGTCATGGAGGGCTTTCAGAAACCTAATCATGAGAGCCGACAGTAGAGAAGATTTGTTGCACTTGTTCCTCAGTAGAGGAGATCCTGAGCTCTGTTTCCTGGATGAGCTGCAAATGGACTCCCAATTCCTTCCTTAGCTGTGATATGCCTTGTGACACTGCAGCCTCCATTGACAATGCTATGGTGGGTTTGAGGAGGGCTGCTACTGCCTCAGCAATGCTGGCATGTGCTGGATCTGGCACTGTAGGAGAGACATGCAGGAGCACTGAGAGGGAGGGAAGACATTCCCTTCATGAGATCCTCCGTGGCAGCGGCACCTGCCATATTAGCATCTGCAGGTGTCTCGGCTGTGACAGGCAGATTCAGTTGTGGGTGAATGCAGCCTGGATCGCTCTAAAAAGTGATCCATCTGTGTGCCCAGTGTGGACAACGTGTAGGCATTAATAACCAAGCTTTTTGGCCGCTGATCTCCAAGGCTTTGGGTGATGGGATCATCTCCGGAGATACCTGGAATTTCATGTACAATAAATATCCAAGAATCCCTGCATTTTATACACTACCCAAGATCCACAAGTCACAAAAACCACCCCCTGGAAGGCCGATCAATTTGGGTAACACCAATATCATGGAAAATGCCAGTAAATGGGTGGACACATTTCTGAGACCTTTTGTTTTGAGTTTGTCATCATATGTTAAAGATACAATTCATTTTTTACAGCTTATTGAAGATCTAAATGTACCCTCAGGTCCTATTGGGACCATTGATGTTGAGAGCTTATATTGCTCGATTCCACACACCAAAGGTGTACGTGTGGTCAAAAACTTTTTTTGGTCAAAGTATTTAACATCCCACAGCTCTGTTTGGTTTTGTATTGCAAGTTCTTGAATTCATTCTAAGACATAATGTATTTGAATTTGGCAGCTCCCATTTCCTCCAGGTGCAAGACGTAGCGATGGGGACTTGTTGTGCCCCATCCTATGCCAATCTGTACCTGGAGGAATGGAAGTGGTCATTCCTACTCTCAGACAAATTTTCAAAGTATTCATCTTGTATCCTAACATGGTTAAGATACATTGATGACATATTCTTGATTTGGCATGGCCCGGTTGGTATGTTACCTGAACGTCTCAATGTTATGAACACCAATTTGTACAACCTTGGCTATACCATGTGCCACTATCATCAAAAGGTGACTTTCTTGGATGTGGAGGTTGAGGTTGACAATTGTGGAACACTCAAAAGCAATTGATACAGAAAAAACACAACTGGAAATACCATCTTACAGGCCCAGAGCTTTCATCCTAAACCAGTGATATGCTCGATTCCATATTCACAATATCTGAGACTCAGACGCAATTGCTTTCATGAGGATAAATTTAAGGCAGCGGCGGACGAACTCAGAATTCACCTGCTGGAAAGAGGTTATTCAAAATCTTGTCTACGTAAGACGTTCAACCTGGTGTTAAAACAATCCAGATACCAGTTACTCTTTGGCTCTCTCCCTCCATCCATATACTATACTACTATACGCATCATTACACTCTGTAATGTTTAACATAACAGTCAGGAAACAAGTGCAAAAACATTGGTCCCTCTTAACATCAGATCCTCAGGTGGCAAAGTCCTCCCAATATTACGTTTAGACATGCACCTTCATTGTGGGACAGGCCTGTCTCCAGTCACTACACCTCTTATGGCCAACAGGCCATCACCAATACTTTATTGGGCACTTTTCCTTGTGGTACATACAAGTATTGCCAATATGTTTGCAATGATCAGACTCCTCTGCTCCCTAATGGTCAGATGTCCCGACCCAAGAAATTTGTAACCTGTCAAACAATACATTCTAACCTGCCTGTGTGGTGCCTTTTATATAGGTAAGACCATTAGGGAGTTTTGGAGAAGGATATATGACCACACACATGCAGTTGAAATTGGAAATATATACTCTACTATAGGAAGCCATGTGGTCCAAGTCCCGAAGCTCACGTTTTGGGCTCTTGAACATGTGGAACCAAATTCTAGAGAAGGTGACCGGAACAAGCTTGTTCTGCGATGTGAATCTCGATGGATCCATAATCTCAAGGCCAATACCTCTCCAGGCCTGAACGAGATCTTGAGTTATGGACCCTTTTTGGATGGTTTCATTTCAGGAAAGACGGAACGCCTTATGTAGGTTTTTTTTTTTTTTTTTTATTTCCAGTATAATTTTGTTCACATTATCTATTACTATTTTTGTACTCTTATAATGATTTGTAAATGTATTTTTGTCATTTAGGTTTTTAGCAATGAGGTCTCATTTAGGTGACAACATTCTGGTCTGGAGATTTGGTTCCAGAAGTCATTCCCAGCAGGGGTAGCCCCCATACAGTTTTTTCTGGAGTGGGGACACGCTCCCTTCCCTTGATGGTTGTGGCCTGCCCACTACCCTTCTGGGTTAAGGGCATTATGTCCGGGAGCATTTGACGCCATTGTGTTTACCTGATAAGACCTCCAGTGCTTCCGGGTATGGATGGCGTCAGACGTCGACCGTAAGTGACCTCTGAAAGCTGCCGGAAGTGAGGCATTCCCCGCAGCGTGTGATGGGGTAAGGATTGATGCATGCCATATGCAGCTCGATACGGGATTTTCTCCCGTGGCCGCAATCATATGATGCCTGGAGAATTCCAGCTGCTGCCTAGACAGCAATTAGCAGAATTTTGGCACCATTTTTGCCTTATAAGCAGGATGTCAGCGTTGGATTGAGCTCCCACTCACAGCCAGATGAACACTGGGTCCAACTCAAATGGGTAAACAGAGGTAATTTATGATTTCTGTTCGATGTTCTACCATTATATGGCTCATGAGAAACTACAATATCTCTCAAAAGTGAGTACACCCCTCACATTTTTGTAAATATTTTAGTATTTAACTTTTCATGCGACAACACTGAAGAGATGACACTTTGCTACAATGGAACAGGACTCCAGTGGCAACCTGTGAAGCTCTGGTGAACTCCATGCCCAAGAGGGTTAAGGCAGTGCTGAAAAATAATGGTGGCCACACAAAATATTGACACTTTGGGCCCAAATTGGACATTTTCATTTAGGAGTGTACTCACTTTTTTGCCAGCGGTTTAGACATTAATGGCTGTTTGTTGAGTTATTTTGAAGGGACAGCAAATATACACAGTTTTTTATATATATATATATATATATATATATATATATATATATTGTAATATTACTGTATACTCACTACTTTACATTGTAGCAAAGTGTAATTTCTTCAGTGTTGTCCCATGAAAAGATATAATAAAATATTTACAAAAATGTGAGGGGTGTACTCACTTTTGTGAGATTCTGTATATTCTTTTGATACCCCCTGGTTACTCTCCAGGGGGTGTTCTGTGTCTCTTCCTCTTGGTTATTTCTACAGGCCTGTGGACAGTTTTTGGAATCTCCATTGTCTTTATTGTCCACACCCGTATACCTTTGGATGTATTCAGTGAAATGCTACCAGTGGAACCTCGGCCGTTTGATCTCTGTATCTGAGACCTCCCCTCTTTTTTCTCAATTGGTCATACTGGACTTGTGGGGCTTGAATGAGTAAGTATATAATTCCTTTACATTTTTTTGAGCCCACATTTGCACAAAAAAATCCAATAAATACTCTATGTTATCCCCTGGAGGGAGCTTTCTCCCACTTAGGGGTTTCACACTTGTAGCGCTTCCCTCTTGACTCTGTGAGTCCTCTGCCACCTCTGACACACTGGGTTTACTCATTGTGTGAGTTTCTCTTTTGGTAGAGACAAAGTAATAGACTGTACCAATTTAAGTCAAGTTAGTTATGTTTACCCACAGTATGTATCAATTGAGGATCTTTGTCCCAACAGAATAGAATTAGTCACACAAAGTAGTGCACACCACTGGATAAATGTCATGCACAAGTAAATAACATGAAATGTCAATTATTATTTTGTAAACCTTACCAATGCATCTATAAATATAAACCCTGCCCATGAGAGTGGGGCACAGGAGAGCAGAGGAATGACTCCTGTAAAGGTCAGACCACTCTCTACTGCTCACTCGCATGAAAGCAGCAAAACAGCAGCTAAATAAGTATAACAGCAGCAATGTCAAATAAAGCAATATCCAACCTGCTCTGAGTAAGAGAATTCTTTAGTGAAAACCACTATATATGAAACTGTAGTGGTTAATATATTATCCCTAAGTGAGGGGAAGAATGAGAACTGGATGCAGACAAATGTCCCTTGTTTGATAGTTCAGTTGATCTTCAGATAGCTCTTTGCGGATTAGGTGGTATATACCAAGTGGCGACTAGTAAAACATATGAATCCTGGATTCTAATTAAATATAACACTCTTTCTGCAGATAGCTCCTAAAAGCTTCACAGTGATCACTGACTTGCAAAGTCTGTAGAACTACAAGTAGCAACAGTGGATGCAAAGTAAGGCTGTCTGTGTATTGTGTCACATTCAACTGAAAAGAATAGGCTTCTCCTAGTGTCAGATATGCTGGCAATTATAAAGAACTAGCTGTTTGTGTAGTGTCACACATATAAGAACAATATATCTGGCACACAATATGGTGCTGTATCACTAAAAACACCCCTACATTAGACCAGTAGTGATATTAAGTCCATAATCCATATAGGTCTATTACTAGACCTTTGAAAGTCTATATAGCAGTGGGTAGGCGGCTGCTGTCAGCTCTGCATGGAAACAAATAGGGGGAAGAAAAGAAGTGCTTCTTTTCTTCCCCCTATTTGTGCACAGTGTCAGCTGGGATGGGTTTTCACCCGCTCACTGCCCAGGGACAGAAGATGATAATGCTGTATGTGCTGATGATGTTGATGAAGATCTCTCCAATCTGTAGCTCTTAGGATGGTTCCGGCCTCGCTCTGTGGCTCTCACGGATCTGTCACCCATGCAGAGTGTATGGACAGGAACAAACCCCACTGGTGTAGGGCAAGATATTCAAGCTGCTTGCTGATGTCCCACATGGTATCTGTTTTGAATGAATCTGTGAAAGCAGGCTGCGACTCTGCCACTTCCAACACAGATTCCCTGCATACAGATCCACATGGGTCCAATGAAAGCACACCAGGCCCAAAACCTTGGGTTTTATAGACCCTCCCACAAGGCACCTCTTCTTCTAGCAGAGCCTGTTGGCAGGTGTAGTTTCTCCCATGCACAGCCAGGGGGCAAATCCTTCCTAGAAGACTACATCTCCCAGAATGTATCACTCCCTTGTCACAATCAGAGTCACAAATCAGCCAAACTGGAACACTATAGGAAACTCCTGTATTATTTTTAATAGCAGAAACGTCTTTAATTGTCAGGAATACCCAGCTGGTGGCTACATTCTCCCCTCACTTAAAGTCTTCAGTCCCCAAAGATGTAGAGATTATTCAACTTACACAAAGGAACAAATAAGGTTAGTCAAAATTATTCAATCATTTAAATTCAACAAATCAAACATCTGAATTCTGCTTGAACCATTTATACACATTCTCAATTAACTCATAATCAGTTTTCTGACAGGCCAAAGCAATAGCCATGTCCCACCCAGTAGTGTCAGAGGCCACATTGAGGTCTCCTTTTGCCCAATCAATGGCAATAGGGTCAGGCATAGAATGTGACCTTTGAATAGTAGGAATCAGTCAGAGTTCCCCCAATGTGTCATAAGTAAGTCTTCTAGGGGGGTGGATGTTTCTTCTTAACCGGACAGTAAAACTTCTTTCCGGCTTTGAGACAGTATTTCCTTCTCAACCTTCTGGGAGAGTAGAGTCTCTTTCAAAATTTACTTCAGTAGTGAGATTTCTTTCTGGACTTGATACAGGAGTGACTGCCCTTTCAGAGCTTAATGAAGAAGTATCCTTCTCCTCAGGACTCCCTATAGGAGTAAGATTCCTTTCAGAGCTTGTTACAGGAATATGATTCTTTCCAGGACTTGTTACAGGAATATGATTCTTTCCAGGGCTTGTTACAGGAATATGATTCTTTCCAGGGCTTGTTACAGGAATATGATTCTTTTCAGGGCTTGTTACAGGAATATGATTCTTTCCAGGGCTTGTTACAGGAATATGATTCTTTCCAGGGCTTGTTACAGGAATATGATTCTTTCCAGGGCTTGTTACAGGAATATGATTCTTTTCAGGGCTTGTTACAGGAGTAGGATTCTTTTCAGGGCTTGTTACAGGAGTAGGATTCTTTTCAGGGCTTGTTACAGGAGTAGGATTCTTTTCAGGGCTTGTTACAGGAGTAGGACTTTTTCAGGGCTTATTACACGACTCAGATCTTGAGTCAGTTTATTTAACAATGTCAGAGTCTAGTCTTTTTCTCTCGGCTCTTCCTTCTTTTGACAATGTTGTTTTCTGGTTAGGGTCACTAGCTGGTCTCACCACAGGTATGCATTCATCATTAAAATTAATCAGGTCCCCTTGCTCAAAGCTTGGAATTGGCCAGGTACTTTCTTTTGGAAGAGTATCTTTCTTCTTAATTAATGGTGGATCATTCCTCTTTTGACCAAGGGAATTTGGTGGTCTCTTTACTTCTCTCACTGGTGTTTGTCTTCTGAACCAAGGTCTAACTTCTGTTTCAGGGATAACAACTGGGGCCCATAACCAAGAGGGTACTAGCTCTTCATCTTCACTGTCGTCTTGAGCTAGCACAGCAGATTTAGCAGGAAGTCAAATCTCGCATAAATAATCATGTGCAAGCAAAAATGCTGTTTATTAATTTTCCTTGCATGTCCCCCTCAAATCTGCAGTGACTGCACTTTCAAGTGCACTTGCAGTGAACTTGTAGTGCACAGTGGATTTGCCTTTAGTAAATAAACCTCCCCATGTTGTATAATGAGGTGCATTAACCTAGGGAGAACTCCAGCTGGTCAACCCTCTCCCCCAGGTCATGCAGCTCCTCTTTAAACTGGTGTACACAGGACATCATGTTAGAGTGCAGGGAGAAGCGAAGTTAGAGGAGCATTTCTTTTAGGAGCATGTCAGATATGGGTTGTCCCATATCTGAAAGGCTGCTATGGGGTCTGGACAAGGCTTGAAGACCCCAGCTTGTGAGACCTGTGCACCATTCACCTCCATTCCTGGGTCTTTCACAGTTCTGTGGGGCAAATCCCTGCCAGGCTTCAATTTAACAGGACTGCAGGTGGTAGGTGTGGAAGCCCCAGATGATCAGCCACAGGTCCATTTAAGCCATTTTTGTGCTCCTGGGGTGCTCTGTTTGCTGTTGGAAGCTGTGGCCATGGTCCATGGCTGCCACCGTTTTGTTGGAGCCTGCAGCCTACAGGCTGGAAGAAGCCAGCCAGCTTGCAGTGTTGCGGTAGCTCCTTTTGGGTCCCTGCAGTCTGGGGATGTTTTTGGATGGTGGTTGGGTCTCGTGGAGGCTCCGATGTTGGTGGATTACCATGGCGGCCGAGTGGAGTTTCAGGCAAGTGCGGCCATCACAGAACGCGGTTGCCACACCCTTGACACTGCTCTGATGGCCTGATGTAAAAAAAAAAATAGTAAAGAAATAAGAAAAATTGTTTATAAAATTGTATAGAAAATATTTACATTTTTCTCTTTTGCATACTGTCACCAGTCAGAACCCTGATCACACCAGTCATATGATGACGCACTGGTAACAGAATAAAAAAAAAAATATTGTGAAAAAACATTTTATTTAATTTCCTCATTTTACAAAAAATTATAACTTAAAAAAACAACTTTCAGGTGGTCAAGTGTTTAAATGGTCAAACAAACAGTTTACATAGTGGGAGTGCGCTGTAACTGCAAGCTAAATGGCTCTATTGAACTCAATGGGCAAGTTTGACTGGCAGTGCCAAACTAATATGAATTAGAAATCACTGCACTGAGTCCAAAAACATCAAATAAAAGATTAATACCGTGAATGCAACTGCTTATTATTAACAATATATATACAAATGGTGAAAGCCTATAACCGGTGAGTTCAATTGAATTCACAGCAGCACAATGAGTGAATACACATAAACCTACAGTGTATTTTCATATGTGCATAAACTCAATAAATATAAAGTGAATCTGTGCAAATAATGCAAAATCACATAAAATATTGTTAAATGTCCATATTAAAAAATATAGTCCATAAAAAACGTCCATTAATGCATCAAAGTCTCATATGTGAAGATGAGTGCTCATACTCCATA
>BLSH010490413.1:9068-50747 GCA_018402905.1 Glandirana rugosa
GTGAATGGCCTGAAGTATCTGGAGGTTCCCGGTGTGTATTTGTTTGTGTGGCCCTTGGAGGTCTATGAAGTCCGGTAAGTGGGGAAGCAAGTGGATGTAAATCACCAAGTGGATGTAAATCACCTTGTGAACGGGAATCCCCCCCTTCTTTCTGGAGAAGGAATTTCGTATCTTAAAGATCACTAAGAAGCTCCTCCACTTTAGGACTTTTATGTGATATGGTTATATCCAGCTTACACATATATATATATATCATTTGTGTTTAAGGACATTAAAGTTTGTAAGCGCCATGATTTATTAATGCAGCATTACCACCTCTGGATTTGTTGTGAATACCAGAGAGAATAATACACATATGAGAGAATTGCTTATCTCTATGGGTTTGGTGGCTGCTGAATGAGCGCGGTATATTTTGGAATTTTCAGTTTATTATATGTAACTAATTTATGGTTATATTGATACCAGCTGCTCTTGATATTAATTGATTTGTTGTTGATTCCAAGGCGCGGGTAAATCTGTTTTAGATTAAGAGTCATTTTGTTGTATGTTGTACAGATTTTCATAGAAGGATTGGAATTGCTGAGCTATCGCCTCGTTACTAGAGTGCATTTTGGAGGATGGGTCGGTTATGTGGTGAACTGTGGTATTCAGTTTACGCTGCTGCGTCGCTCTGGTTAAAAGTCTACCTGGCTTATTGCCCTGTTCGTAAAATAGGCGGTGAGAGAGGGTTAAACGTCGTCTGGCTTTCCGAAACAGTTCTTCGGTCAGGAGTGCGCGGGTGTCTGCTAATTCTTGGGCTGTCTGAGTCGCTAAAGAGTGTTTGTGTTTAGTTTCTAGCGCACGCACTTTAGACGTCAGGTCATTTACTAATGCTAGGTGTTCTCTTTTCCTTTGCGCTGCTATGGAGAGGAATACCCCCCTAATAACGCACTTCCCATTGGGTCATTGGGGAGGTGTCAGGGGTATCATTTTGATTAAAGTATTCCGAAAGCTCTTGCTGTACGCGTGCTAAATTGCTGGGGTCTGTGAGGAGGGATGCATCTAATCTCCAGAACTTCGTACAGGAGCGCGTGGTTGGGAAGACTAGGGTAGCAGTAATAGGATTGTGATCAGATAGGTATTGCGGTTCGATTGTGGCCTGTTGGAGCTACTGTAGGTCAGACTGCTGTATGAATAGATAATCTATTCTAGAGTATCGCCGGTGTGGCATGGAGTAGAACGTGTAATCGCGATCTCTCGGGTGGAGGGTTCTCCATGTGTCGTGAAGTGTCAGGGAGGCTAGTTGTAATTTTATTTGTCTAAGGGATGCGTATGTCAATGTCGAAGTGCCTGTGGATGTATCGGCTACCGGGTCTAGTGGGATGTTGAAGTCTCCCCCTAGCACTAGAATGCCCGACTTGAACAGTGTGAGTTTCGCCAGGGCCTCTCTGAGGAATGGCACTTGCTTAATGTTGGGGCAATATATGTTTGCCAATGTAAGCAGTTTGTCGTTCCAAGTACCCTTCAGGAAGATAAATCTGCCCTCTGGGTCAAGGAGTTGGTCTGTGACGGTAAGATTGAAGGACTTTGCGAGTAAAATCGACACGCCCTTCGTCTTAGAGTCCAGGCAGGTCGAGTGAAAGGCCCTAGGGAACCTATGATTTTGTAACCGGGAGGTTTTGGTTGTCTGAAAATGTGTTTCCTGCAAGAAGAGCACCTGGACTCGCAGCCTGTGTGCTTCTGCCAGTACATTGCTCCTCTTTTCAGGAAGATTCAGACCTTTGACATTGTGTGAGCATATTTTCAGAGAAACAGGGACTGAACATATGGGGGGATTTGACATGTTGCTGTTTGTCAGAACGGCAAGATCCAGGGGCACGTATAAGGTGAACTAGAGTCTTTGATATTGAGAGGTACTACGGGAGTGTCCCCGGGGTGTTAGCCCTCCAGACCTGACCAGATGGTTGGGGGGTGCGGGATTTCGGAATGGAGGGGTTTAAGAGCCGGTGGCCTGCGACCCTGAGCAGGCTTTGGAGACAGTAATAACCCCTGAATGAGGGAGTCCCTTGCTTGGGCTAGGTTTCAAGTGTAGTACAAGAACCAGAGGTGAGAGCAGTCCTGCTATCCCACCTAGATGGGGTAAGGGAGTAGAGAGAAAGAGGCCGGTAGGTTCAAGGCAAGCCTGCTGCCTCGAGGATAGGGGATAAGAAGACACCGGGATATTGTTGGACTACACCGTCCAGAACTACCTGCATCTGTAGTTAGAGTGGAATGGGCCAGTTTTTAAAGATATGTGGGTCATGTGCACCTAAACAAGCATAGTACAACAAACATAATTAACCAAACATGGTCTGGTCAGGCGGGACCGGTTCGTGGGCTCCAGGGCACCTCGCTTCATCCCCTCCCCACCTCCCCCCGGCCGAGGCCATAAGCATGCACAACCGGCGGTGAGGGGGTGGGTGGGCACAACAAGGATCTCCCTCACCCCCACGCGAGATCCCCTAGAGCACGCCGCGGCCAACGCCTGGGTGTCCCCGGGGAGCTCGCCCAGGGGGTGGCTCTTCCCATCCCCGCCAGAACAGAATCAAACTCTGATACAATGAGTTTGTTAAACACGGAACAGTGAAGTAATTATTAGCATCTATTGAAAGTGCAATAATCTCACCTGGGTAGCAGCGGAGTAGCATCACATAGAAGATGTAGCTCCGGTGTACCTGTGGGTTGCCGTCCTATTCCAGGAGACCTCACAGTCCTTAGTAATACGGTGGAGATGGGAGGAAGACTTTAGAGACCCATTGCTACGTCCAGCCTCGACCTATATAGGCCGGGTGGAGTGGCTATTCATTCACAAGGCCATAGTTGTGTCTTCTTAACCCTGTGAGACAAAGACAGACAGGGGTAAGAAGAGGGAGAGGGGGGGCATGTAAAGCCAAACCTGAAGTTGCTACTGTGGGGTTTACGTCTTAGGCCCATGTCCAGTGGTGGATGCGTTTCCCGCATCAGGTGCAGTTTGGATGATGTCCTTAGTGCTGCCTAGGAAGGAGACTGTGGCTGTTCAACTTGAGGGTTTTCCACATGAGGTGGGGGTGACCTTCTAGAACGTTGTAAAAAGTCTAATGTCCCTTAGCTGGAGCTTACCGAGGTGGAGTGAAATATTGTGTAGGCACAATCCCAAGGTATTGAATTGCAGTCCGTGACTTACTCCTGATGGGGGATGGAGATATGACCAAGACGATCAAAGTTGTCTGGAGTTTCGACCACATTGTCAGGGCAACTCAGGTCTGTGAGTGGGTCTTCTGATGGCTGGATATGTCCCCTAACCTCTCCTCCGCCTGAGAAGGGCTACGTTGGTGATCATTGGGGTGATCAATACACAATTGGTTGACCGAGTCTCCAAATTCGGATGGCTTGAGGTCCCCGTGGAGAGGGGGTGCTGCGTTTCAGGGATGGACCCAGGCGAACTTACTGGACAGGATGCTGCAGGTTCTATTCACGTGTTTGGAAGTGCAGCTGGATGTGTTACGCACGTGTCCATGTTGGGGTGGGAAGCAATACGTCAAAGTCAGTTTCTCATGAATTGTTGAATCCTTGTATGCTTGCAGGGCAAGGTTATCTAACGCAAAGATCATGAACAAGAGACTAACCGCCTTTAGGCGCTGCCCGTAAGATAGAGCAACAGCTTTGGATGGCAGGAAAGGCCTGAACTGTAGGCAACTGGGGTCTTAATCATTCATTTTCCTTCGCAGTGATGAGGGAGAGGTCCCTGGTTCACGGTCAGTAATGTCATCCAGTCCTCGTTGAGATGAGGAGGAGGGCGATCTGTGACGTCTTTGTCTATGCCTATGGGCTCGTGGTGTTGGGCCTGTTGGTACGGTGATCCAGGGTTCAGGCTTGAGAAAAGATCCGTACCAATCCGGTACCGAAACCCTCGGGATCCCTAGCGTGTCGCAGAACTCAGGCAGGTCAGCTGGAACACGGAGTGAGGATGTTCTATTGCCTGTGGTTGCTTGCAGACAGAACGGGAATTTCCATCTGTAGACTATCCGTCTATCTCTCAAGACTTGCAGTAGTGGTCTAAGTTCCCTTCTGTGCTGTAGTGTGATGGCCGACAGGTCTTGAAAGATCTGCATAGGGCTTCCTTCATGTTGTAAATGACCCTGGTTCCGTGCTTGTCTGAGGATGTCCTCTTTCATGGTGAAATTCACCAGACAGCAGATAATGTCCCTGGGGGGATCTGAGTCTCTGCCCCTGGGTCTAAGGGCCCTGTGACAGCGCTCCATCTCTACAGGGGTGTCAGGAGGCCTGCCAAGCAAAGTGTTGCAGATCGCCCAGACTGTTTGCTGTACCTGGGGGCCTTCGACTGTTTCAGGGATGCCTCTGAAGCGCAAGTTATGCCTGCGGCCTCTGTTATCTACATCTTCTAAGTGGCGGTGCATTTCAAGTAGATGTTGAGCCTGCACATCAATCACAGTATGTACCTGTTGTATTGCTGCTCCATTAATGGCTGCTGCAGATTCCACTTGCTCCACTCTGTGTGCGATCCCTCTAATGTCCGTTTGGAGGTCAGAAATTGCTGCAGCCAGCGTGTTCTTAATGTCCAGGGCTACAGCTTGCAGATCAGCTAGGCAAAGATATGGAGAGGCCTGTGCGCCGCCGCCGCGGTGCTCCGGAGGCGTCCGTCGGCTGTCTCTTAAATCGAGGCCGCGGTCTGGCGTCTGCAAGTAGGCCTGAGCTCCCTGAGTCGGCGATCGGAGGAGAGCCGGGACGTTGTGACTCAGCTGAGTCGCCTCCGATGGTTCCTGGGTGCTTTTTCCTGCCATTGCGGTGGTGCTGCAGAGGTTTGGCCGCTTAATAGTGCTCAGCAGGACTGTCTGGACGGCGGAGCTCCTTCACTATGCTGCCGCCATGCTCCGGTGCCAAGCCACGCCCCATATGAGATGATTTTATAACGCTAATCTGTCCCTCACACCAGCAGCAAGAACCTCTCCCTACACCAGTATGAGATGATTTTATAACGCTAATCTGTCCCTCACACCAGCAGCAGGAACCTCTCCCTACACCAGTATGAGATGATTTTATAACGCTAATCTGTCCCTCACACCAGCAGCAGGAACCTCTCCCTACATTAGTATGAGATGATGTGACATGCAGCACTACGTGACTTAGGCTTATATAGAGGCTGGGTCACATGATGCACTGGCCAATCACAGCCATGCCATTAGTAGGCATGGCTGTGATGGCTTCTAAGGGCAAACTAATCGCTTGTTGATTGGCTGCCCTGCAGCTATTCAAAAGGCGCAAAATAATACCCAAACCCGAACCCGGACTTTTTCTCAAATGACCGGGTTCAGGACACGGACACCCTAAAGTCCGGTACAAACCTGAACTTTACAGTTCGGGTTCGCTCAACTCTATTTATGAAACATGAAACTAGAGGCTATATATTGTGAAGATTAAAAAAAAATGAGTTGATGGTGGAAAAATGCTTTTTGAGTGAGTGAGTGAGTGAGTGTGAGTAAATTGATGGCCAGTGGATGAATGTATGAGAAGGTGTTTTATTGTGTTACAAAATACAAGAAACAAGACATAATAATATAACAGTGTTGGAATAAATTTGTGTTATGTGTAATAGGTGCACAAGATTTACCACTTTAATCATTGTTGTTAGGCAACTAATAATACTGTATTCTATTGTATTCTCTGTGTGCCTTAAAACGGGATTTTTTTCTACTTACCGTAAAATCCCTTTCTCTGAGTTCATTGACGGACACAGCAGCTCCATCTTGAGCATAGGGTTATATCGCCACCTTCAGGAGTAGCACTAGGCAGAACAACAAATATCAAAAAACAGACACAGCCCCTCCCAAGGGCAGTCCTCACTGGTAGTAACCCTCCACCCTGTGTCACGTACCTGGTGGATGAGTCTGACTTATGCAGTGGGTAACCTCCCTTACGACCCTGACTCGGCAACCCCTAGTAGAGCAGACAGGTAGCTTGGGAGTGCTGGATGGCAGGAGGGTCGGACTGGGTCACTGGTGTTGGTAGGACGTCCGTGGGTGCACTCGTGCACAAGAAGCGTGGTTGTACAGGCCGGGTCGTGAAGCTGGCTGGCAGTGCAGTACACAAGGAGCAGGCAGATGGATGGTCGGGTTCAGGCAGGGTCGTCAACAGGCAGGCAGCAGAAGTACAGGAGGGCTAGGCAGGAGAGTGGTCATAGGCAATCCAGGGGTCGGTACAGGCAGAAATCAGAAAAGTCAGGCAGGCCGGGTCACAGGAACAGATAATCAAAGTACAGGTAGATCAGGAACACATACTAAACGCTGTAGATCTGACAGCACTTGCTGCAGGGTGTGTTCAGTTGAAATAGAGCCGCCAGGCGCCGCTTCTGGTGCGAACGCACATTTGCGCTCGCAAACTATCGTTCGCACCCGCGAATGCGCATAGATGCGCACGAATGCACACAGGCACGCGCATAGGCTCTAAAGTTCCAAAAGATGACCGATTTCTCCTAACACCCTGTAACAGATAGCTCAGTTCATAACAAGCAGTACAAACCAAAAAAGGAGGGGTGGGTGCTGTGTCCGTCAGTGAACACAGAGGAAGGGATTTTACAGTATGTAGAAAAAAATCCTGTTTTCTCTTTCGTTCATTGACAGACACAGCAGTTCCATCTTGACCTTAGGGACGTCCCAAAGCAGTGTCAAAATAAGGGGTGGATAAACGGAACACAAAAAACCTTCACCCAACCGAACCCTCTGAGGGGAACCAGAATATACACCTCAGGCAGCCGCTTGCAAAACTTTGCGGCCAAAGGCTGCATCCGAGGATGCCAAAACATACATTTTGTAAAATATGGAAAAAGTGTGCACAGATGACCATGTAGCCACCTTGCACACCTGAGAAACAGACGCCTGATGCTGGTAAGCCCAGGAAGTGCTAATCGCCCTGGTAGAGTGAGCGGTGACCAGGGAGGGAGGTTCTAGACCCCTAACAGCATAGGCTCGTATCACAGTTTGTCTAATCCAACGTGAAATAGTGGCCGACGAGGCCACCAGGCCCTTGCGTTGACCATCCACCATAACAAACAGGAAATCCGACCTTCAAAAGGAGGCCGTGGCCACCAGGTACACTCGAAGAGCCCGAACAACATCCAATGAGTGCAGAGCAATCTCCTTCGGATGAGATGGGCGTGGGCATAAAGAAGGAAGAACAATGTCCTCATTGATATGAAAAGACACCACCTTCGGGAGAAAGGATTGTGCTCAATGCCAGGTCGAGCCCCCTTTGCAGAAATGCCAGAACCCTAGAGACCGAAAAGAAGCGGGGATTCCACCCCCCCATCCTCGCACCAGGAGATGTAAGCCCTCCAGATGCAGTGATATATCTTACGGGAGTGGCCTTACGTGCTTTGAGCATAGTAGGTATCACCGAGGCTGATACACCCCGATCCCTCAACACCTGGCATTCAATAACCAGGCTGTGTAAAGCAGGATGCAATATGGGCCCCTGGGACAGTAGGTCCTCGTGTAGCAGGAGTCGCCAAGGGGCATCCGTACCACGTCGGCGGACCAAGGAGGCCGCGGCCAATCTGGAGCGATGAGAATGACTGACTGGTATTCCCTCTACCTCTATTCTGCGCAACAGATGCAGAATAATCTTGAGAGGGGGAAAGACATAGATGAGCCAATACCGAGCCCACGGTGCCACCAGAGCATCCGTCACATCCACCAAGGGATCTCTTGTCCTGCTCACAAAGGTCTGCACCTTCTGATTGATGTGAGACTCTAGCAGGTCCATGTCTGGCGTGCCTCAATGCAGACAAATCTGATGGAAGACATCTGGGTACAGGGACCACTCTCCCTGATCCAGCACCTGTCGGCTGAGGTAGTCTGCTTGCCAGGTTTCTATGCCCAGAATATGAACAGCAGAGATCGCTGGCACGTGAAGTTCAGCCCACTGCAGAATGTGGGCCACTTCCGTCGCCACCGCCAAACTTCTTGTCCCCCCTTAATGATTCACATACGCCATGGGAATCCTGACAGGACGCCCGTGCAACCGCATCGTCCACTGGGAGAGGCAGCACCTGATGGCACGAAGTTCCAGAACATTGATCGGGAGGCAAGATTCCTCCATTGACCAGCGGCCCTGGCCCGACAGCAACCTCCGAACTCCCCCCCGTCGTTCAGGCTGGTGTCCGCCGTGATCACCGTCCAATGAAGAGGGAGAAACTAATTCCTCAGCCAAAGTGCCGGGGCCCATAGCCATCACAGCAGTGAGGCCCTGGTCTGATGGTCCACCCGAATCATCCAATCCAGGGATGAAGGGGATTTGTCCCACTTCGAGAGAATCTCCCGCTGCCAAGCATGGGCGCACGGAACCGCCTTGAAGGTGGACACCATGAGTCCCAGAACCACGCATGCAAAAGCGTAGGGATGCCAGTTTCTGGGACAGTCAGGAGCGAACCGCCGACTGAAGCATCTGTAGGCAGACTCGAGAATCAAGCCCAGGTATTCCAGTCGGTGGGATGAGGTCAACACCGATTTCAGAAGATTTAGTACCCAGCCGAACTCCTGTAGGGTGTGCATAGTGATCGCCACATTGTCCCTCAGGGCTGGAGCCGACTCTGTTCGCAAGAGGAGGTCGTCCAGGTACCCAACCACCGCGATGCCCCTTTGTCTCAACAGAGCCAGAATCGGGGCCAGTAGCTTGGTGAAGACCCAAGGTGCAGAATCCAGGCCGAATGGGAGGGCCACAAACCGGTAGTGATGCTCCCAGACCACAAAGCGCAGGAAACGCTGGTGCTGAGCACAGATGGGGACATGCAAGTACGCATCCTTGATGTCGAGGGAGGGCAGGAAATCGCCCTGATGAAGTGCCGCCACCACAGAGCGGATGGACTCCATCCTGAACTTTTGAATGTGCAAGAAGCAATTGAGGGCTTTGAGGTCCAGGATTGGCCAGACCCCATCCTTTTTCGGAACCACGAACAGGTTGGAATAAAAGCCCTGAAATCTTTCAGAAACCGGGACGGGAACAACGACCCCCTGGTGAAGTAGGTCCTGCACCGCCCCAAAAAAGGCCTGTAGCTGACCCGGGGGGAGATTCAGATTCGAGGCAAAGAACCTATCCGGAGTGCGGGAATGAAATTCTATTTTGTACCCCGACAAAATTAACTTATGCGCCCAGTGGTCTGAAATTCGGGAAGTTCACTGGTCCGCAAACCCACGGAGATGCCCCCCCACGTGAAGGACGGGAGGGGGCAACCCTTCATGTTGAGGAGGACTTGTCCTCTGGCTTTTCATGCTTGCTCTGCCAAGGATGCTTCTGTCCACCCACAGGGGCCTTGGCGGGTTGGGAGCTCTTGCCCGTCGAGCGGGGTGTACAGAAAAGCCTCTTATGGGCAGAAAAGGAGGGGCCCTGCCTGTGACGGGGCTCTTTTCCCTTCTTGGTCTCCAGGAGAAAGGTGCTCTTCCCCCCGGTGAGATCCTTGATAAGCTCATCTAGGGTAGCTCCAAAGAGCCGCCCGCCCAAGAAAGGTAAGTCCGCCAAGGCCTTCTTAGATGTTTGATCCGCCGACCAGCATTTCAGCCAGAGCAAATGACTGATAACCACGGAAGACGCGGACAATTTAGAGATCAGGGGGCCCGTATCCAGAGCTGCGTCGCACACATATTTGAGCCCCTGGACAAGCTGGTCAGTGAGTTCCACACAGGCCGGAGGAGCCTGCTCATTGCTCAATTTGCGGTGCAGTAGCTTCGCCCATTCCGTGAACGTTTGCGACACCAAAGCAGTGGCCAACACAGGCCGCAGAGCTGAGCCTGCCAGAATAAACATAGACCCCCCCAGGAGGAATTAACCGCCTTACGCCCACACGCCACCTCTACCCAGGAGACGAAGGACTCCAGGACCGCCAACAGTGTGTCAAGGGGGATCGCAGCCCCAGGCACTGGCCGCAATCACAGAGGGGTCTGGTGGGGAAGCACCCACATCAGAGGCCATTGCGTCGCCCACCCTGGTAACACATCACACAGGACAGAGGTCTAGGTGCCAGGGAGACCAGGCCCCCCACACTCAGAGACCTGCACAGAACAGGAAAGTAACTCCCAGGAGGACTCATCACCTGCCGGCCCCAGGATCCGAAAGGAAAGGAGGTTGTGCCTGCTGCTGCCTGCTGCTGCCCACTGCTGCCGCTGTCTTGTGTCTTGTTTTATGAAATGTATTGTATCTCTACTTCTATCCTAAGAGTAGATATTGCCAAAATGATTACCCCATTTACCCATGTTGCTTGTGAATAAAGGTTGGATATTAATCCTAATATCCCTATACATTTACAAAAAAATTCCCTTAGAATTGGGAGCCGAACTAAAAGTTTGGTAATGAGATTTTGGTAAAGAAAATGTGAAATTATAAATGCTTTATCCAGAGTTTAAACAACCAGTTTTGCAAATGGTATATGTAGGTTTTTGTAAAATTGCTAAGGTTTTGGTAAGAATGTTTGTTTGTATATAGTCCTAGAGCGACCGTCTTTTTGGTTTTACTTCACTCAATTGGTATGTTGCTAATGTTCATTTCATTTGATTATGACAATTGTGTTGCAAGGTTTCAGAAAAAGTTCTAAGGCAGAATATCTTCTTAGGTAAAGTGTGCTGTTCTGCAGACCTCTGATTTCACTTGGTTCCAGAGGATAAGAGGGACTGAAGTTGTTTTGCTTTAGGTCACTTCTGAACCCAATCTGGGATTGGGCCCTTTAACTACTTGCCGACCAACAACCGCAGGTTGACGGCGACAAAATGTGTTCGGGGAGGGCCAGGGAGCGGGTGCGGTGGCCTCGATCGAAACCGGCTACCCGCGATGCCCCTCCCGGAGTGAAAGAACGGAGGTCCGTGTAAGTAAACACGGACCTCCGTTCTGTGAAGGGGGAAGGGCTGTGATCACAGCCTTCCTCTACACGGAAGCTGTGATCACTTCCCTTCCCCTGCTAGGGCAGTCCCCCCACAGTTAGAACACGCCCAGGGAACACAGTTAACCCTTAGAGCGCCCCCTGCAGGTTAACCCCTTCACTGCCAATGGCATTTACACAGTAATCAGTGCATTTTTATAGCACTGATCACTGTATAAATGCCAATAGTCCCAAAAAAGTGTCAAAATGGTCCGACATGTCCGCCCCAATATCGCAGTACCGCTAAAAATTGCAGATCGCCGCCATTACTAATAAAAAAAAAATAAATAAAAACCCCAAAAATTTATTCTCATCATCCGTAAACGCGGCAACTTTTGCGCAAACCAATCAATAAACGCCGATTGCGATTTTTTATATCGCAAATTTGAGGAAGGATATAAATCGGCGAAAAACGGTGAAAAAAATGTTTTTTTATATTTTTTTTTTGGATTTGTATTTTAGCAAAAAGTAAGAAATTTGGGTTTTTTTGCAAAATTGTCGCTCTGCTTTTGTTTATAGCGGCAATCAGAAATGACGCAGCGATGATCAAATACCACCAAAAGAAAGCTCTGTTTGTGGGAAAAAAAGGACGCAAATTTTGTTTGGGTACAACGTTGCACGGCCGCGCAATTGTCAGTTAAAGCGATGCAGCGCCGAATTGCAAAAAGGGCTCTGGTCCTAAAGTGGGAAATCCTTCCGGGGCTGAAGTGGTTAATGTTTAGTTGAATCCTGCTGCAATATTTCGTATGAGAAAGATGTTCAGTTGAGTATATATATGCCGAGTAATGAAAACTGGCTATGAAACATTTTTATTTCCGCTCGCTTATGGACCTGTGCTTGAATTTTTAAATGGCAAGAATATTATTGTTAATACCTCCGAAGGTTTTGAAAAATTAAAAAAAAGGAGGAAAAATGGCTTGAGAAAGCCCTTATCTAGTAGTTTGATTCTGTGAGTATTCATGTTGACTGGAGAATATCTGCCCCCCTATTTTACACCACTATCCGGATGTTATACATGAAGAAATTACTGGATCCTTGTTGTTTTAAAAGCAGGAGGTCCTGAAATGATTTTAGAAGCCTTGTCAAGGCACCATTTCAGTATGACCCTTCTCTGCTCTTCAAAATGCTGAAGGTTGAAAGACTCCTGTGAAAGTTCCTGGGATGCCTGGAGGAAGAGATGACAACCCTAGGCCTGAAAGTTCCAGTGGAAAAGAGAGAGAGATCTGAGGTACCAGCATGAAGACCCAAAAGGATGACTTCTTTGTTTCTTTGCATCAGTTCCAGTATGTCCGTAGATGTCAAGTTCTGTCCTAACCAAGAGGCAAGCTCTTATGGGTTGGTAGATTTCTCCTGTCTATATGGGAAGTTACAGAATCCTCAAAGGTGCTTAAAGGTTTAAGAAATGAACTTGTGGACTGAAATAATGTGGTCTTTATACAGTATGGAATTTTTTGGACATTAGCAAGGCTCAATACAAGAGAGATCTTTCTGTTCTGTTCTATTTTGCTGCAGATTACTTTATGGACTTAAGGACTGTCATTTTCTCATTGTTTCCTTATTTCTCATGAACATTTGCTATACAGTTGAAATGACAGTTGAAATAACTCTTATGTATAAGATTTGAAAGGGATAAAGAGGATTAACAGGACTATATGTTAGACTTATATTAGTGATACTTTTGGAGGATCAAAGGGGAGGATTGTAAGGATCTTGTAAATACACCCCCTTAATTATGTACTTTCTTTGTCTTGTGCTATAACTTAATTTAGAGTGCTTCTTAAACATTGGCTTTTTAGCAGGTTTTAATATGTGGCAAAATTGTTATGATAGAAAATATGATACTGAACGTGAGAAAGATGTCAGATGGTTTGGTGAAATACCCAGAAAAATGTTTACCAAAATATAATCATAAACACTGATAAATATGTCTTGGAACTAATATGAAGATTGTACAATAATACACACATATATATGCTTTAAGAATATGTGTACTAATCACTTTAGGGTGTTATTAAGGGCGACAAAGTTATGTATATTAATAATTGTATGAAAGTGGGCTTGTCTTTAACCACTTCCTTACTGGGCACTTAAACCCCCCTCCTGCCCAGACCAATTTTAGGCTTTCAACGCTGTCGCATTTTGAATGACAATTGCGCGGTCGTGCGAAGTTGTACCCAAACAAAATTTTTATAATTTTTTCCCCACAAATAGAGCTTTCTTTTAGTGGTATTTGATCACCTCTGCGGTTTTTATTTTTTGCGCTATAAACAAACAGCGACGATTTTGAAAAAAGAACAATATTTTTTACTTTTTTGCTATAATAAATATCCAAAGAAAATATATAAAAAAGAAAATTATTCATCAGTTTTGGCCAATATATATTCTTCTACATACTTTTGTTTAAAAAAAACCTGCAATCAGTGTATTTTGATTGGTTTGCGCAAAAGTTATCGCGTCTAGAATGTATGGGAATTGATTTATGGCATTTTTACTATTTTTTTTTTTTTTACTAGTAATGGCGGTGATCTGCGATATTGCAGCGGACATGTCGGACATTTTTGGGACCAATGACATTTATACAGCGATCAGAAATTTAAATGTCCACTGATTACTGTATAAATGTCATTGGCAGGGAAGGGGTTAACACTTAGGGGGCAGTGAAGGGGTTAACAGTATTCCCTGGGTGTGTTCTAACTGTGGGGGGGGGGGGGGCGGGGCTGGTCGGGACTTAACAGATCTAACTGATCCTAGTGACAGGGATCAGTAGATCTGGTATGTCCCATTCACAGAACGGAGAGCCACCGTGTTTACATCGGCGGTTCCCCATTCTGCAGCTGCTACAGATGTCCGCCCGACCCGCGGGCACGCCCACGCAGCATGCGGCGGCCGTGAGAGCGCGCCGCCACAGGCTGTGAGTGCGTGCGGGGAGCGTGCACAGGGCAGGACATCCATAGACGTCCGCCTGGCATTTCAGAGCCGCGCTGTAGCCATCTTTCGGCTATAGCGCGGTCCTGAACTGGTTAATGATGACAAGCAATGGATGGACATTTTCTTGTATTGGTTTCTATTGGTGTAATGTTGTAAATACCGCTTGGTCATATCTTGATAATATATTGTATTTAAGATACTAAACCAGGAAATAAAGGACGAGTGATGCATTATTATCTGTCCATGTGTTGACTTTGGTCTGCACTGCTCCCCACAGAGCTCTGTGTGTGTGTGTCTAGAAGTGAGGAATGTAGAGTGCTGGCACAGGTTAGTAAAGGAGTAATATATAGGGAATACATCCTTAATGATAGAAAGGTATTATTAACTTGTAAATTCAGGTTGGAGTATCCTTTCAATACGTGGCATTCCCACTGGTTGCAGGATTTCCCTGCTCCATTTGCTGCTGCCTGCCCTTTCCCTTGTAAAAAGACAGAGCTTACGGCCATAATGGTTTCCCCTGAAGCTGTGCCTCTGGTTCCCTGCTATAAAAAACATATGTATTAAAAAAAGTACAATTGGCTTCTATGTGACTGGGAGAAGAAAGACTATGCTGCAAAAGGTGTGGAATAGCATATTCCTCTGCTGTGTGCAGCCTGACAACCACATCAATACAAAAAAAAAAAAAAAAACAGAAAGAAATAAAAAGGAAAAAAAAAGATTCATATTAAAATTTAAAAAATAACAAAAGTAATAGCAAAACGATTTGTGGACAGGAATCTGTCATTCTGTGGCTACCCCAGTCAGGAAATGTCCACTAGATGCACTGTCCAGCCACTGTACAATATCTGTGGCTGTTGTCTCTCAAATAATACATTTTATTTTATTTTATTTCTAGCAAGATAAAATTTGCTTTGTTTTATTCTATTTGCTACCTATTGAAGTGCTTGCATAATGTCCTGGCCAATTGTTATCAAATGTAAACTCATAAATTAGATAAAACATGTTCCATACCCAGTGGGAAATTAACAAATGTGTGGAAATATGTGTGTACACATAAATGTATGTACCTCCAAGTGCTAACAGAAATGTTATTGAAAGTGGTGACAAAATAAATGTAAACGCATGAACACATTTAATGCACAGTGCTAGCTTGCATATGACAAAACAATTGATAAACATCAATAATTAAATTATTAGCCCATTGTCATTTGTTAAACTCAAATATGAATAAAAAGTGATGAAATCTTCTGTGGAAAGTAATCCCGAGCTGGAATTAGATGAGCTGTTACTTGGTACTGGAAGGACCCAGAGGACCATCCCCTCCCCCCCAGGGGAGACACCAAGATCCCATATGGGGGTGCCCTGGGGGGACGGGCGGGGACTCCTAGGGTCTAGCAGAACAAGGCGAAATACGGAGATGTAATATTACCATTCCATGTTTTCCTTTCTTTTCTTATAAAATGCTGTTCCTTTTACATGCTCTATTTGATTTGACTGAGTCTTGCCTGTACTTAGGATGGTCTATGTGATGATACCTTATTGTCCTGTTCATTCGTTCATTCATATCATATGTGACTGCATATTCTTTGTAAGCTGTACTACACTTAATAAACCAATTGTTCAAAAAAAAAAAAGTGATGAAATCCATAAATCCTCAACAAAGAGACAATAGAGTGCAATCTGAACTGCTGTGATATTAAATGATTCAACAATACAGTCCACGGACCAACCATAAAGTGCTCATAAGGTTCATCCACTAACGTAGGTGACAATTTGTTGCCCTCCACACTGACGTGATTGCAAACCCTCTTACCAGAAAAATATGACTCCGTTTGGTAGAGTGGTCATACAGGTGTTATATAAGATGTATCCATGAAATGGCATGAGGCGCCTCCAGGAGAACTCCACCAGAAAGGGCCTATTGTGCTGCAAAAAAACACACCTGTCCAGAGCCAGGAGTGAACTCACAGAACAGAACTGGATGTATACAGGCAGTCCCCGAGCTACAAACATCCGACTTACATACAACTTGTACTTAAGAACAGAGGTAGTATGATGTCACGCTGGTCCGGGAAACTACCGGACAGCCATCTTGCTGCTCACCAGCAGGCGGACCTGCCAGCAATCCCACATCACTGCATGGTCAGTTAAACCTTCCCTATGCTATCCAAAGTTTAAAAATAATTTTTTGGTAGAAGTTACACTTAAAAATGTATCTGTTCCAACTTACATACAAATTCAACATAAGAACAAACCTACAGAACCTATCTTGTTCGTAACCCAGGGACTGCCTGTACTAGATCAGCTCACAATGCTCCTCTACCCGGTAGATCAGAATGACATGTGGGCAAAGAATACAAAGTGAAAGTGCTCCCAATAGTGTCAAATTTTAAAGCAGAACTAAAGGCAAAATATTTTTTTTCATTTTGGACAGCGTAAGGGAGGGTTATAACCAGTCAGTTTTTTTTCCATTTGTGTGTCCCCATTGGAACATTTCCCCTTTATTATTTTCCTGGGAACAACCCAAAATTTGCCATTTTCTCTAACATTCACAGTCGATGATTACTGAAAACAGGACAAATAGAGCAGGTGAATCTCCCTAACAGGAGCACAGACAGCAATAAAGACGATATGCTCTAATCCCTCTCCACTGTATCCAAAAACTAAAAAAAAAAAAAGTTTTGCCTATAGTTACACTTTAAATTACTTCATTAAGTCCAGGTTCACACCTATGCGGCTGCATTTTTTCCCACATTTTTTAAACACATTTTTTTCCCGCGATTTGCATTTTTATGTTTTTTTTGGGGGGGGGGGGATTTGTTGCTAGGCAGATTTAAGAACGCAAATCGTGACAAAATTGTGGTAAAATCACTATAAAAACACATAAAAAAACAACACTTGCGTTTCTGGTGCAGCTCCTGACCCTTTTCCAAAAAACACAACACAGCAAAACATAGGAAACCATGTTAAATGGACTGTAGTGCGTTTCTGCAAACTGCAAAACACGGTAAAAAACGCATAGGTATGAACCTAGGGTAAAGACACAGTAGAACACTCATATAGACTCAGATGAACACCAACACTGTTAGCACACATTTCACTATCCAAGACGGTGGTTGGCCAACCAACGTGCATGTGTCCTACCTCCGCCTTACCTGTTTTGTCATAGGTGACATACTCAGAGCCACACTATTAGGATTTTAGTTCATTCTGTACATCCTGTAATAGGGTATTGTGCTGGCAGCATTTTGGGTTTGGGTCCAAGCATGGATTTTCTTTGAATTTGATTACAATTTCTACTAAGCACATTCCTGAAATTTATATTTTTAATATTTTATGAATAATTAGAGATGCAGGGATGGGAGAGGATTCAGGGAACACAAGGTTGTGATTTTTAGGTGTTTTTTTTATTTTTATTTTGTTGTTGTTTTTTATTTGAATAAACTTTTAAGATAAAGCAGTGTGGTGCTGGGAAAAAAATAGTTAGTAAACTATACTATTAAACTGTTTTGTGGATGTTTATGGCATTAGCTTTATTTATTTATTTATTTATTCCTTTGGCTGATGTTAACAGCTATGTGCAAATTCTGGCTGCTGAGTCCATACAGTGCAGTGACAGGCTGTGGGCAGCTGCAGCTATTCCTGATTGTCTGCACAGCCAGCAGTTATCTGTAGTGATCGTGGCTGGATGCACTTTTTTTCATGTTTACATTAAAGTGGTTGTAAACCCTTTCATATACCCAATGAAGTGACTAGCCTCAGGTGATGCACAGGGATTAACCACTTGCCCTCCAGAAAGATTTACCCCCTTCCCGACCAGGCCATTTTTTGCTAATCGGCACTGTGCTATTTTAGCTGGCGATTATGCGGTCATGCAATGCTGTACCCAAACAAAATTTATATCATTTTTTTCAAACTAATATTGCTTTCTTTTGGTGCTATTTGATCACCACTGGGTTTTTTTTTTTGCGATATAAACAAAAAAAGACTAACAATATTGAAAAAAAAACAATATTTTTGACTTTCTGTTCTAAAACGTATCTAATAAAAAATCAAATCTCTTACAATAAGCGTGCATTGATTGGTTTGCGTGAAAATGATAGCTTCTACAAACTATAGGATATATTACTTAAAGCGGTTGTATACCCAGTCTAAAAAAAAAACAACTGCAAGACAATAGCATAATGAGCTAGTATGCACCGCATACTAGCTCATTATGAAATACTCACCTTGGAATGAAGATCCGACCGGGCTGCTTGGTCCCCTCTGAGGGAGTGGATATCTTCCCTCAGATCTGGGTTCCGGGTACGTGGATCCGGCGCTGTGACTGGCCTGAGCTGTGAGATGTCACTCCAAAGCATGCGCGCGGGAGCCCGTCTTTCCGGCAAGGTCCGGCGTTATGTGCCGGGACATCACGGCGCATGTGCCGTGCACGTCGCAGCTGCTTGCAGGGGGAATATCTCCTAAACCATATAGGTTTAGGAGATATTCATTTTACTTACAGGTAAGCCTTATTATAGGCTTATCTGTAGGTAAAAATCCCTTTAATGGGTGTACAACTGCTTTAAATGCTTATTTATTTTTTTATACTACTAATGGCGGTGATCAGCGACTTATAACAGGACTGCAATAGTGCAATGGGCAATCTGACACCAACTGATGCTGGGGGGGACTGACTAACTGCCACTGACATCACCAGTGACATTAATACAATGATCAGTGCTAATAAAATGCATTGTCACTGTAATAATGACACTGGGTAGGAAGGGGTTAACATCTAGGGTGATCAAAGGATTAACTGTGTGCTAACTATGTGTACTGCTTTTACTAAGGATCTTGTTTTTATTCCCTGCTTTGCAGGGAATAAAAACAAGATCCCCTGTTCATGAACACATCTGTGTATTGTTTGCAATGACAGGGCTGTGTTCAGCTGTTTTTAGTGCCGATCACCGAGCACCGATGGTCAGTCATTGGCTGGGATCCGGTGATCGGCATGTGCAGTAACAAATCACAGCACAGCCGGGCTGGCAGGCATGTGTGCCCCCTCCTGGAATGCATGGATCATGCACCAGGTACGTGATTCAATGCAGGAGACCCGCTCTGATGCTGTATATGTAAGTTATACGGTCGGGTAAGCTGTTACATAAATCTTCCTACATAAGTTGTACCTGTTTATCTGCACAATATCTCCTGTACATTCAAGTCCAAAATTTACACAGGATCTCTCAGCTCTGAAAAGCAGGGGTGGGGAGCTGAAGTTACACTATGCAGATCTCAGTGAGCGCTGATTTAGAGGGAAGGGACACACACCCCTTCACACAGAACAACAGAGCTGAGACTGTCTCCACTGTCACCTTTTTTCTCTTGATTTCAGGAAAACTTGTCAGAAGTGACTCATACAGGTAGCAGGGGAGCAAGGCAGCATACAGAAATTCCACTTGGTGCTCTGGAATGAGACAAGTACACATTGTAGAGGGATATGCTTTGATCATATTTCAGGTTTACAACCGCTTAAAAGTATAACTAAAAGCAAAACTTTTTTTTTTTTTTTAGTTTTGGATGGAGTGAAGAAAGATTTGAACACATATCAGGTTGTATAGCTGTCTGTGCCTTCCATTAGGGAGATTAATCCTATTTGTCTTGTATATTGTTATAATCGAAACTAAAACTAAAAGAAAATGACTCATTTTTGGTTGTTTCTGTAACAGTATTAGAGGGGAAATCTTCTGATGGGGACACAAGTTCAGGTGATCAGGGATTCCTTTATCTTGGAGGAATTTCCTCTCACTTCCTGTTTTGGCTATGGGACATAAAGTGAAGGGAAATCTTCCCGAGACACAGATGCCAAAAAAACTGACAGGGGTTACTCTAGCAGCCAAAATAAAATAAGAAGTTTTGTCTTTAATTATACATTAAGAATAAGAATTTTTAATTGAACAAGACTGCTTCTTTTTATGCTATGGTGTAGATGGCTTTGAGGTGGCTCATAGCATGCAACTACTGCCTTTTATTCTCTAACCAGCTCTAGCAACTAGTAAGGAATACGCTAAAGCCTTGTACACACACGCAGATTGTTGGCAAACCTAACGTCCAACTTTTGTCCAAATTGGTTGTTGGCGGTTGTTTCTAGCGTACTGACGGTAGTCAAGTAATCAGCCAACAAAGCCGAACGTAGTGACGTGTTACGAGCGTATAATGAGGAAGTTCAGGTGAATGTGATTTGTGAATTACAAACTCAGGTTTACACGACCGAACACTTCCTGGATTCTGAGCATGCGTGTTTGCACTTCCAACTTTTTGTTGGCCAACTTCTGTACACACAGTCAACAATCGGCCAACGCCTTGTTGGCCAACAAAAGCTTTCTAGTCTTGTCAGCCAACTTCTGTTGGACGACAATTGGAAATCAGCTGTCGAATCGTGCATACTAACGGTTGGATTATCGGCCAACAGGCTGTTGGACGACGGTTTTTGGCCGATAATCAGACCATGTGTACGGACGGGCCTTTAGGCTAGCCATGCATGTTAATATTTCTCTTCTTCAACTCAGAATCAGTAGATAACCCCATCAACGCTAAACAGCATGGATGGAAGAATCCTCCCTGCCAGCTGTTTTATTCTGACAGCCGCTGCTCCTGTGGCTGTCAGAATACCTGAACAGTGACTACATTTTATTGCCTGCAGTCACTGTACTGCTTAGAATTTTCTGTCCAGCTTCTTCAATTTTCAGACTGAAGTTTATCAAACCGGGTGGTGCCAATATGAACCAAAAACAGAAATTTTAGCTATGGGCCAACATGTATGCTTGTTTCATACAACATGGTCAGTTCTTCTTTCAGACACTTTAAGTCATTGGGGGAGATTTACTAAAACTGGTGCACACGGAATCTGGTGTTGCTGTACATAGTAGCCAATTTGCTTCTAACTTCAGCTTGTTCAATGAAGCTTTGACAATAAAACCTGGAAGCTGATTGGTTACCATGCACAGCTGAGTCTGTGTGCTCTAGTTTTAGTAAATCTCCACCAAAGTGATATAACACTGGCCAGTCTGCCGGATAATCCTGCTTGTAAGTATAATTTGGCTTTCTATAATTATGGGATAGAAATGAAAGGATTTCACTCATTCTCACATTAAGGGGAAAGTATCAAATCTTCAAGAAAATTTAAACAAACACAAGTCTTTATTTCCAACACTGATATTTTACAAAATAGACACAATTCAGTCCACAAATGTACCAAAAAAGCAAGCGACATGAAGGGTTTCAACATATGAATAATAATGGTGAGCAAGACCTAGGTAAAGGTAGGTTGTCTGAATGAAGACTGAGACATATGCTTGTCCCATCAAATGAAGGTTAAGGGAATCTTGGCTAAAGCAACATACATTTAGGATAGGAAGTGTGGGGGGTGAAGGTCTTCGGAGTGGTGAGACATGGCAGTGATATCTGATGTCACAGTGCATCAAAATTGTAATTTCACAATACAGAACCACAGAGATTGCATGATTGCTCTTAATAACCCCATGAAGTTTGTGTTGGGGAAAATCAAAGAAATGTCAGTAATGTCCATTAATAAATTTACTCCCAGCCCATCTTAGAGCAGCAATCTTTATAAATAAAAAAGTATAATTTATTTTGTACTATATTTCTTTTTACTGTATATAAATATTTCCCCCATATAGTATTAATATACCAACTAGTCTTCCATAGTGGCTTGTACTTTTTATATATAAATATCTCTGTTTTGAAGGAAATCAAAGTGCGCTGTTGCTTGGGAAAAGGTTGTTGCTCACAGAGGATGAGCAGAAAGCAGAAGGCTATATAAAAAATAAAGACATATGTTTTCCCCACATCTGATCCTTACTCAATTATAAGGATTAGTAGGAGAAAAATGGCTTGTGCTATCAAAGTCTACTATTTGGGGTATACTTAAAGGGCCAGTAAACACACACTTATCTACTCTATGTTATATAACTAATAATAACATTTAATGACTGCAATGATGAAATCTTGCTAAGTCAAGTTGAGTGCTTCTTTCAGTGGGAGTATTAGCTCAGTGTCAACTGTTTTTTAGGAATAAATCTCTTACTACAATATCATATTTATCATAGGTGTCTTGAAACAAACCTATATTTTTATCAAACCTGCTTAACAACTGCTTCTATGAAACAGAAGGCTCATCTAGGTGACTGTAGACAGCTTCAGCTTTTTCTTTAAACTGGAATTCCAGGCTATACCTACAGTAACTAATCTTAAAAATGCTCCATCTCCCTCCTAACACCTATGCTGACTAACCTATGTAAGGGAGACGTACTGTATATACTTACCTATTTTCAGGTCACACCGGGCTGGTCACGTGATCCAAATCCCCTGAGTCAAGCAGTGGGAGCTGCAGCGGAGAGGGGGGACTGTCGAAAGATGAGTCACTGGAGACTATGGGTGATGTCAGACGCGTAACGATAGGGGTTGCAATTGCAACTGGGTCACATGGTCCAGGGGGGCCATGTGCCACCCTTGTACACCTGAATAGGAGGGATGGTGGGGGTGGCATTTAGAGGAACCAATCTCCTCCATTTCCTCTATCCAGTTTACTTGTCTTCTGCTGTTCCCAGGGTCCCTGTGTGCTTCCCTGGTTCCCCTTTACCCCCCCAGAGCTGCTGTCTTCCCCCTCCTCACTCCTGCCAGCTGCTGTAGAAGATGTGTCATGATGGAGAGATGGGAAGGGGTCAGTATATTTGTCATTTACCATCTCCTTCCTTTTCTGAGTGAACAGAGTCAGTGATAGGTACCAATTTGTTCATTCATAACTGAAGCATAGTAAACTATTTTTTACTATACTTCCAGTTCTGAATGAATGGGAGGCTTGGTGCACAGCTATTCCTGCCCATTCATTCTGTGCAGCTGAGGCTACACAGATGGAAATTGAGAGCTGAGGTTTGTTTAGACCCCTGATATTTCATCAAAGCCCCCCAACAGGGCTCCTAAAAAAATTGTAAAAATAAATTTGTAAAAGAAATAAAATGAAATGGTTAAAAAAATAATAAAATTAAAATTAAAAACTACTGACACCAGTGAGGAAACTATCAGGATTGCAAAGGTTGCAGTTGTGACCTGGCCCTGGCATTTCACCACCATGGGGAAGCCCAAAGATGGCAGAAAGGGGGCCTGCTGCAGAACTTATGAAAGGGCCCCGCTGCGGTACCGTAATAAAGGGACCCGCGATAGGAGTAAAGGGCCCCAGGATCAGTGGGAAGAGGGAAGGGCCCTGGCCAGGGGTCAGGGGGCCCTTCATAATTTCTTGCACTGGGGCAGTGAAGGTTCTAGTTACCCCTCTGGGTGACATCACTGCTCCAAGGTATTACCAGCTGTTGCCAAGTGCTCTCTCCTCTGCAGCCGCCACTGGCTGACACGGGAGATCAGGTGACTAGACCGGAGCAGACAGAAAATAGGTAAGTATATATATCTTTTTTACACAGGTTAGTCAGCATAGTTGTTAAGAGGGAAAGAGGGAATGTTTTTAAGAGTAATTAGTTAGACAAATAGCCTGGAATCCCACTTTAAGTGCTTTATGATGAAAATCTTAGCTTCCCCATATATAATGGTGCTTTTGCTGCTTCTCCTCCTGATATTGGATAGGTCAGTGAGGCCACTTATCATAGTGATAGGCAAGTACACAGCCATTGGGAGGTAGAAGAGGTAGAGCCAAGCAATATTTTAGTGGAGGCCGAGATATGTACAATGGACACTTTCTGGTTTTTAGGTTCTCGGGGCTCAGCTGAACTCATTTTTAGTGATGGTGGATGTTTACGAAGTTTAACAAGAGTATAGGTACACTTTAAAGCAAACTTGTTGTAATAAAGTGTCCTGAACTAACAAAAGCATGATGAAGCTCACAGCATACCTTTGCTTACTTTGATAGCACTGTGGGTCTTGGGGCCCACTTCCTTGTTGTGGAGAATTGGGATTCCCCCTGCCCACGTCTCACTGTGGGGTTGATTTACTAAAGGCAAATAGACTGTGCACTTTGCAAAGTGCAGCTGTACTCTGCAAGTGCAGTTGCTCCAGAGCTTAGTAAATGAGCAGAAGCTCTGCTGACTTCCATCACCCAATCATGTGCAAGCAAAAAAAGCAGTTGTTTTTATTTTCCTTGCAGGTGATTGGGTATTCTTTGCAAAGTGGTGATTTACCTTATTTACTAAGCTCTGGAGCAACTGCACTTGCTGAGTGCAACTGTACTTTGCAAAGTGCACAGTTTATTTGCTTTTATTAAATCAACCCCTTTTGTTTTGCCCTATGCCTTATCATCGCCATAAGACAAAGGCACTTCCACATTGGAGAGTAATCATGGCTATGCAAAAAAGCTTCTAAGAGAAAGTTTCTATCTTCATAGCCCCTTCGGTATGGCTTTGAGCTGTCAAATCATGCAACAATAAGTTTGTTCTGATAGCTTATGCTGATAAAGTTGTCATGCATTAAGTTAGTTTAGAACATTATTATTTCCACATGGCTCACTTTAAGTTTTGTTGAACATCTGATCTGATTTGTAGTAATAGCACCTTTATTGTAATTTGTGTTTATTGGCTCTAATGAAAATGGCAAGCAATTATTTAACACATTAACCTACAGAAGCTAATCAGCTTGATCTATGATTGGTTGCTCTTTGTACTGTTTTTTTTACGCTGTGCTTATTGAATAATGCTCTATGAATCCAGCAAAAAGCTCATTGGCTTTAGGTGATAGGCTATAATGTTATCAACAACTGATAAGCTGCAGGAAATGTTTTTGAAAACCATGTAATTGTGAGGAGCAGTGCTGGAGAAACAATATAAAATGCTGTTTAGGAACAAATAAAAACTTGTGATACAGTATATGAATTTTAAATAAAGATAGCCCCTCTATTTAGATCTGCTTTACAAAACGTGATATATATATATTAAACTGTAACACTGAAATGTATCTAGGTCACTTTTGTGCCTTACTTTTCCTGAAAGTGCTAAGTAACCAACCATGATGCCCTGCTGGAAATGAGTACAAAGAATCTGTACATGTCTATGTAAAAATTTTCAAGTGACAGTATTAAGCAACTGCTAAACCCATTTCATAGTAAAGTTGGTTGCTGACCCCAAACACAGACACACAGTGTTATATGATTATCTTGTGATGATTTAACACAAGCTGGTGCTGCTTTCACACCCACTGGTTGGGAAGCTGTGAAATCCTGCTATGGTGACACTGAGGGATAAATAGGGGATGTGGGAGACCTGGATGCTCATGTATATCTCAGTGACCCAAACGCTCCTCACAGCTTTCAAATGGACTCTTGATTGCACCACCAAAAACATCCACTTGGCGATCATCCCAGTGGATAAGGTTTCCAGACAAAGGCATTGTGCAGTTTGCGATTCCTTCTATTTCACTATTGGTCAGGACACGATCCCACATATTGAACTGTGCCACCTCTCCTACAAATGCCTGGGTAGCGTCAAATCGACCACCTACAGCATCCTGAAAAAAGAGAACATGGTTCAGTATGCTCAGTCTCAAACTCAGCCTACCAACAAAGATTCAGAATATGTTGCCGAAGTTCATTTTAGGTGGAAAAAAAGGAACACACACACAGGTTGAATTAAATGGCAAAATGGCAAAAGAAACTTAAAAACAATTAAAAGTAGCCAACAATGATACCTGTTCTTGTCCAAAAATGATGACTCCATTAGGTTTGATTGGGTGCCAGGCAGACAGGTTCTCATTAGAGCCTTTTTTTTTTCCATCTTGGAAGGCCGTCCACATTCCATCTCTTGTAGTCCAGGCCACACAAATATGATGCCACATTCCATCTTTTAAGCTAACTGGCAGTTGAGTTACCTGTCGGAAGTAAGAAAATGTTTCACTTTCCTGTGCCATTAGTGATCTTTGTCGAATTATGTTCTCATATTAAGGTGCACTTCCACCTTTGCAGACCAAATTTGAGAAACTTCATTATATGCTTATTATGTATTACCATTAATCATCCCTGTTACCAGGTTGAGCTGCCTTTTAGTTGCTAAGACCTTTCTAGTACATTTGTTAGTAAAACCTATTTTTTTTTTACAAATATTGGATTCCTCCTGACAAATTATTTGTTCCTTTGAAATGCTTTACTGAGCAATATCCTAAAGAGGAAGATCGTATTAAGTTGTGAGCTGTTCTCCTTTCTAAAAAGAGTCAACGACGTTCACCAAATTTGAACTGTAGATTTGTTCAGCAGGAGATCTGAAATCTGCTGTATTTCAACAAATGTTAAGAGATTGATTTTGTAACGTTCACCATTATAAACAAATCCAAGCAGCTTCTAATGATCCTTAAAACCTGTGCCATGTGTTGTCTAAGTTGTCATTCACTCTAATTCACTGCACATCAGTGAATTCCTTTAACCTTCCTGGCGGTATGATTATGTCAGATTTTTGCGTCTCAAAGCGGTACATTGTTTCACATAGAAATTTGGCGTTTTATATTGTAAGCCTGTAATTCTTAGGAATAACTCACTTAAATCTGTCCAAACAAGAGTCTAGTAGACATCCCGGGTATGATAAAGTTTGAAACAACGAAATCATAAATTATAATACAATAAATAACTATAAATAATTATCAAAAATAATAATGTAATAATAATAAAATGTATTCAATAATGTAATCATATCAAAACACTGAAATTTGCTCAGTTTCAGAATTGTCGCTGTCATCACTTTCAGTGTCTGATGACGAATTTCCCCACAAATCAGTATCGCTCAATTCTGCAAGTGATTCTTATTTACTATCGCTGTTTTCTAGCTTGCCAAAAAATGATTTTGACATAAAGGGATGCTTTTTGGATGCCATGGAAAAGTTTCCAGGCAGAAAGAATGGCATATATAATATGTGCATGCAGGGCACCACAAACCACTGGGGACAAAAGGGATGTGAAATGATTGATACAGTAATGTAATCTTACAGATTACAGTGTACTGTATGTGTTATGTGTGTTTCACTTTTCGAATTTGCCGCAGACTCTGTCTCCATGTGACGTGACGCTCAGCAGGGAACAGAGCCCGGAACACAGTACATCGGACGGAGGACACAGCCCGCAGAAACAGCGGGAGGACATCGCAAGGTCCTGGGGACAAGCTAAGTAGCTTTGCCTGGATCCTGCAATGTAACCCCGAGCCACACTGCTTTTGGCAGTGAAAATTAACCCCGAGCCACACTTGAGAATACCACCAGGGAGGTTAAAGAGTAACTCCACTTTTGTCGAGAAAAAACTTCCCCTCTGGGTGATCAATATACATTGTAAGGATGTTAACAAACTTTGTTGCAGATTCCTACCTTTTGTTATTCTAAAGAGAGTTTTTTGATTGTCTGTGTCCATGTGGAAAGTAAATCTAATGGGAATGGTTTAATAATTATCATTCAGCTGCTGCACCTGCAGGGCTCGAATGAGGAAAATTGCAGGGTCTGCATCCCTTTAGATGTGATTTCCTATTGAGAGTATATCTCCAAAAATTACATTTTTGTTGCAGGGGATGACAAAAACCTGACTTATATCTAAGTGTGCTGTTGGCTGACGTCAGGATCCACCCAGATCCTGGAGCGGCAGATGGCTCAGCCTCAAAACGAGCCGCTGAGAGCCTGAGCATGCCACTCCCGCCCCTGCAGAGCCCAGCTCTCCAGTGAGCGCTGGAGGGGCAGAGCAGCAAGCCAGTGACTACCAGCTCTCAGCTCACTGAAGACCAGAAACTGAGCAATCTTTGATTGCTCAGTATTTGGTCTAGAGGTAGCAGGGGACAGCTGCATCTGGGATCCTTGCTCTACCCATTTAGGTATCTTTATTGACTCTGCGCCTTTTTTTTTTTATAAATCTGCCAAATGCTTTGGGTGAATATGCCTAGGTTTATAGATACTATATACCTCTAAGTTACATATGTACTAGAGCTGTACAGTTGTAGGTTACATATGTACTGGAACTGTCTGCTTTTCTTAAATGGGTAACTTATTAGCTATAGAATGATTCAACACAACCTAAAGTAAAAAATAAAAACCCTAAACTGACACTGGCATAAAAAAGTAGGCACCTTCAAGTGCCCCAAATCCAAGGGTGCTCTGAACCAACCCAGCTTTTGTGATCAAGGGCCATGCCCTGCTCCCCATCTCCTACGTTACAGAAATCTTTTTGATGGCCAATCATGAGACTTAGGCAGATGGAGTGGGTAAAGACAGCCTAACATTTAGAGAAACTGGATCAATAGTTACATACCAGAGTATCCAGTTTTCAGGAATTCTAACCTGGTAAATTGGGTAACTACCCTAAATAAGGTTTCTAAAGCTGAAGTCCAGGCACACAGCCTGTGTTACTTGCAAAAGGATACGTGTAGTGTTTCTTGAGATCTAGGAACTAGGATTAGGCAGAACAACTTGGAACACACCTCATATCTGCTGATTACACAGCAAAAGAGCAGCAGCAGAGTTGATCCAGACAATACCCCCCCCCCCCCCCCCAGCTGGAGCAAATTGGATCATGCTTTTTTCCTTCCTCCGTGGGTATAGCATTGTGTATGTAGAATTGTATAGTTTTTTCCCTTTTATTAGTTGAACTAGATGGACTTGTGTCTTTTTTCAAACAGACTAACTATGTAACACAGTAATAATCTGTTTCTCTTGCCACTCTGCACGCTTCTCTTGTCAACATGTTTACTTCCTCTTTCAGTCTGAGTGCTACTTTGCAGAGATTTATAGAAAGCAGCTATCAAGACAAATTCAGGTATTTGTACTAGCTGCAGTCAAAAATACATCTAAAGAATTCAATGAATGCATTACCAAAATTATCTGTGTAACTTCAGAGCTTTAATGTGACCAAAAATCAAAACATACATGGGTATCTTTTAAATTCAATGCTCCTAGGAAATGCAATGTAAAATGCTACATTTAAATATGAATAGAAGAATGTGAACATAGATGATCTAAGTAGCCTTCCAAACAGGGTGTATGCATTTCATTTTTATATTTTCAGCACTTTGAGGTGTATTTATTAATGATGCGCTAGTGAAATTCACCTAATAAAAAAAATAGTGAAGCAGTCTCTGGCATAATACAGCCTTTGTAATATATGACATTTACTGGGTGAATTTGTTAGTTCAATTATTGCCAGGATAAATCTTCATAGTATAGGCGCAGCTATTTTTCACCTTTGAAGGAACCTTTGTGGCCTTTTGAGCAAATCTTTTCAAATAACAGGACAGTCCTTTCATTTATTTACCAACGTGCTTTCCATGGTATTTATGCAGGGTTTGAACTCTAGGTGGGTTACTGTAATTTTATTAAATACAAATATTTAATAAATCCAACTGCTTGCATGCCACCCCTTCCCGAGCTACCTTTTCATGCAAGTCAGGCATGCAGACTTGTACCCCAATAGCAATGGAGCCATGGGCGTGCAGCCCCCTTTCTATGCACATGCCAGCCTACATACCTTTTAGCATTGTGCGGGCTTTGAGGAGGGTTTCTCTGAATAATGGGAGCCCCTCCCAAAGCACCTCTGCCTGATGCTGATCACTATTGTGCTCTTCTGCACTCTTGATGCCCAGGAGAGGGTGCCAGCAACTGAGGCTCATGTTCCACCCACTTGTTCCCTCATGGGGAGAAAGTAGGCGTTCATCTGCTCCCTGGTGAATGGTTTTAGCCCCCCCCCCCCACCTCTAAACATTCCACTGCTGTATGCATGTAAAAGAAAAATGTAAACATCACACAGGAAAATGTACTCAAATTGCCACTTGTTTGCTATGGGGATACCTGGGAAACAACATGCTGGCTTTTTTTGTATTATTATTTTTTTTCTATTTTCTTTCTTTTTACATTAGAAATGCCCCCAAAATCACCCATGGAAGTGCAGGATCTTTATTAAACACACACATTTAGCACTCTCCATAAAATAAAAACCCACAGCTCCAAAGAAAGGAAGCATTTTAAAATACACATTCCACAATTCAGAACAGGGGATGGTTTAAATACCAGGCAAGGCACAAAAAGGCTAAATGTTGGATTCATTTCAGAATAAATCTATATTCACTGGGTGAATCCTATTTGATGAAATTTTACATTGGTAAATTTCGTTGGCTGCTATTTTTGATGACCAAATCTTGTTTAAAAATGGACAAAAAAAATTAATGTAATAAAAGGAAATGTGAAGATCAAATTTGGCTAAAAAAATTGGCAAATATTGTGCAAATGTTAGCTGAATTTCTCGGCAATTCAGTGATAAATACCCCACTTTATTTCCAAGTAGCTCAGTTCTGTCAGTTCTTTTTTGTCAGATTTCATTATAAACACATTTAACGGTGTATTTGCTGCTGTGATATGTCTAGGACTATGGTTACAATAGTGGCCCCTATCAAGGATGATATTCAAGATTTTCTGTTTGGTGATAGTGTTGTTTTTCCCATTTTCTTTTCAGAACCCTCTAATTTTTGTCATTACATACTAGCCATTTTGTTTTAGTCTTACCTTATCATTGATGAGAAGTTCCATAGGGTTGTGACCCCATTCCAGCAGTACAATCTCATTGGGTTGACCATGGACAGAATAGGAGAAAGGAGTGCCTGACCCTGAGGTTGTCTTGGATTTTAGCCACAGGCACATAGTGAAAGCATAGAGCTCTGGAAGAGTCTTTTTCATTCGTCCGTACATATAGTTGGTACGTACTGGAAAACTAAGCTTGAAGTTCTCTGGATGATAACCAGGGTAACCTGAAGTAAAATAAAGCAAACACACTTATATTTAAAGACTAAAATATGGTAAAGTGACCCTGTTGCTAGCTAGCAGTAGTGAGACTAACATAACCCTGTAAAAGATGAAAAAGGTGAAATCTTAACCCTCTTCAGGAGTCCTGGGTGTCACTGCTTTTTGACACTTACTGATGTGCCAGATAGAATGTCCCCTGCTCATTGCTGTGGTTCATCCTAGACATGTGCACAACAGAAAAGTTAGTTCTGTTTCATTTTGGATAGATTTGTTATGTTACTGATTTAGTTTCATAGACTAATTTAGTTTTGTTTTACTTATTAATGTTCTAATGATTTCCAAATTTTCGGAACGATTCGGATAGGTCAAAAAATGATTGACCAATGCGAATTCTGTCTGAAGAATAGCTGGTTGTTAACGAGCCTGCTGGGAAGCTGGCTGACACATCCTTAGCAACCGATGACTCATCAGCTGTCAGTGGGCTTCCCCACTGGCAGCTGAAATGTAAACAAAAGAATAACGGCAATGAAAAATTCTGAAAAAAAAATAGCATGCAGTCCCTCCTAATCCATACCACGCTCTTCAGGTCTGGTATGGATTTTAAGGGGGACCTGTTGCCAAAATGTAAGCAAAAAACTGTGTTGGGTTCCCCCCAATGCATACCAGGCGCTTTGGGTCTGGTATGAATTTTAAGGTTAACCCCATAGCAACATTTTTTTTAAAAAATGGTCCATGCCCCCCCCCCCCGGAATCCATACCAGACCCTTATCTGAGCATGCAGCCCAGCAGACCAGGAAAAGAGGGGGGAGGAAGAGTGAGCACCCCCCCTTCTGAATCATACCAGGTTACATGCCCTCAACATGGGGGGTGCTTTGTGGTGGAGAGTCTGCCCACCCCAGAGCACCTTGTTCCCCTGGTTGATGGAGACAAGTGCCTCTTCCCCACAACTCTGGGTGGTGGTTGGGGGGGTCTGCGGGCCTTTTGGAATTTTGAAGCCCCGTTTAACAAAGATCCCTCCCCCCATGTAAATGAGTATGGGGTACATAGTACCCCTACCTATTCACCAAAAAAGTGTAAAAAGTTAGGAAAGACACCACACCAGTTTTTGATAAGTCGTTTATTAAAACATCAAAGCATCCCCCCATGTTGAGAGCATGTGGCCTAGTATGGTTCAAGAGGGGGAGAGGCGCTCATTCATCCCCCCCCCTTTCCTGGCCTGCCGATCTGCATGCTCGAATAAGGGTCTGCTATGGACTTTGTGGAGAACCCCGCGCCATTTTTTAGAAAAACTTGCCATGAGGTTCACCTTAAAATCCATACCAGACTCGAGGGGCCTGGTATGGATTGGGGAGGGATCCTACGCTGTTTTTTTTCTTAAATTTTGGCGTGGGGTTCCCCTTAAAATACATACCAGACCTGAAGGTCATTCTAGGCTTTCTTTTGTTTACATTTCAGCTGTCAGTGGAGAAGCCGGCTGACAGCTGATGAGTCATCGGTTGTTAAGGAAGCGACAGCCGGACTTTCCGGCCCACTCCTTAACAGCCAGCTATTCTTCACACAGAATTTGAATCGGTCGATCATTTTTCGACCGAACCGAAACGTTCCAAAAATTTTGAATACATTAAAAAACCAATATACAGAACTAAATTAAACAAATTTCAAACAAATTTATTACTATTCGAATAACCAAAAAATTGTCTGAATTTATATTTAGACTGAAACAAATTGCACGTGTCTAGTTCCTCCAACGGACCCCACCATCCCCAAAGGTTGTAATGTAGTAATGTAGGGGTTGATGGGGGGGGGGGGGCATGCTCCTAGTGTGTGAGATTATGTAGTGAGAAACATCATCTAACACACCTGGAAGTGTCAAATTGTAGCGATAACGATACCTGGAGCTCCAGTGAGCAAAGATTTTACTCACCACGCATTGAGTATGTATGAATAAAGCTTTGCCTTGTAAAACTTTAGGTTAGTCTCACTTTTGCTCAGGCAAATATGCAAATATGACAGGGTCATATTAGAGGCTCAATTCAAAACAAATAATCTTTAAAAATGTCACAGTTATCCAAAAACTCATTGTACCCTTACAATAAGTAAGTTTCTTAAAAATTTTCTTCACTTCACTTTCTATTCATGCTCTGTGTTCACACAGCTGTGCCAGTTTGAGAGTTTTTAATGGATTCGCTGGGACAGATGTTTTAATTTGGTACAAAAAAAAAATACTGTCCACAGCACCATATCAACTAATCCCAATGCAACATGCAAATCAGATAAAGAAAACAGATCTGTTTTTATTGCAACTACAGACCCTTTCCATTTTAGAACCCTGCCCACCCACTTCAGTGAAAAGTCTGAATAGTACATGAGATTAATCCTATTGTAAGGTGCAGTAAGTGTAATTCTGACTTCAGACAGTGACATAACTTGGGATTTTTACATAAATATTTTCACAAGTGGCAAGTCTGTTAATGATTTTAGGGTTCAAGATAAATGCTGAGATCTAACTCATCTTTTACAAGTTTGATATTGCACCACCTTCTCCAACATTGCCTCATTCGAGGAAATGTCAGAATTCAACAATGCAAAGTCAGAGGGATTCAAGGATCCAATATGACTACGTTTAGGAAAGTTCCAGGACCCAGCATGGCTATGGGCTGATGTCAGATTAAGGCGTATTCATGCCTGAGTCTGGTGCTAAATTGTCTTCAGCTATTTCTGTGCTTTAACCTGATATGCGGGTGCTCAACTGACCTGGTAGCTGTTTGTGATATTTTTAACACCAAATTCAATTCCCTGGTTCCAAACCCAGCACTTGTCATTTGCCTAACACTGCAGCTGCCTGCCTTAGTTTCTGTGCTTTCACCTCTTCACTGCCTGGCACTGCTGCTGTCTGCCTGTGTTCCTGACCTTGCTACTGTCTACTGTCTTGTACTGCTTCTGCCTACCAGTATTCCTGGGTCATTATCTGTTTCTTGCTTGCCATTGCTACTGCCCACATGTGTTCCTGACCTTGCTATTGTAAACTGTCTTGTACAGCCGCTGCCTGCTAGGATTCATGGCCAAGTACCTGTCCTTTGCCTGACTTTTTTCCTGACACTGCACCTATCTCCTGTCTGCTACCACTGCTGCCCACCTGTTGATGACCTTGGCATGTTCCTAACCCTGCACCTGTCTTCCTTGGTACTGACCTTAGCCTGTGTCATGACCACACTACTGATACATACATAAATATAGAATTGCGCTATTCTATATTTATATATGCATTTGAACTGTGTTTATGTCCCACAGGAGAATTGCTGCTCAATTTGAATGTTTATGAAGTTATTTAATAGCGTGTTTTGTTCACTTTTTTACACTACTGATACAGTTTACCAGACCCTGGTGCCACCTCAATGTCTTCACTGTCAGCTTTTACCACTTTTAAGGAGACTTGAATAGGTACTTGACACCAACTTTTCTTTTAGATTCTCCTTTGACTGCCCCCTAGTTTCACCTCTGACAAAATAGCCTCCTGTGTGGTTTCTTTTCTGTTAGCTCATGATATAACAGTAGGTTGCTTTTATCATGAACTTTAACATTCTGTACTCCTGAAACTACAGGAAAATAAAAAACAATTTAAATGCATAAAGTTTTAATTGTGTTATAATAATTCACTTAGAATATAAGTGCAATGAATGTCCTTAGACCTTTATCTGTATGTAAAAATCTTTAGACAGTTCTATAAGTATTTTATTATTTTCTTTTAACTTGATTACTTTTAAAGTCTTTAAACACAGTTTTTTTTTTTTTTTTTTACAAAGCAGCTATTAGGCATTCTGCTAAAATAAGGACATTTTGCACACCATATTCAGAATGTATTTGATATGTGTGAGTGTTTGATATCCTTTCTGTTTGATTTAGGTTGCGTTTGCATTTATGCCTTTGGTATTTCTAATAAAACCAAAAAAAATAGAATTGCATTTTTGCTCTCTTGATGCTTAACTTAGAATCCATTTATTATACATTCTATATTATCATTATTACATGACTTTCACCTTGTTCCAGTTCCGCTATGCGATTCTGCAGAATGCTCAGTTCCTTCTCTATGTCTTGCTTGTCTCTTTCACCTGAAGCTGTCGTTTGCTCCTTCTCTAGTTCTAGAAGTTTGGCTAGAAGTTGAGCCTCTAGCTCAAGCAACTTGGACTGTAGGGAGTCCCGTCCATAAAGGGGTGAAGGTGAAGTGGATGTTGGTGCAGTCAAATTGTGCACTCTCTGTTGGATTTCCAGCTATGAAAGACAGGAAAAAATGTTATATAGCTAATACAATATACATAGTATTGGCAAATCATGCATATATCAAGAGCATTGTTGTCTGCTGCCCTGGTGCCCAGCTTGCACTTCAGGGGCCACATGCAAACCTTTGGCGCTTATTGTGAAGCCCTCAGGGCCACTGCAAAATGTATTCTGTGTTGGTGCTTACTTAAGCAAGTAAGGAAAAATATTATAATAATAATAATTTAAACCCTTTCTTCTTGTATTTTTCTTCTCTCTGACCTTTTATAATACTGAGAGAAATCTGTAATCTGGCACAAGTGATTTTTAAAAGGGCTTTGGGGAGTATACAGTATAAGTGAAAACATTGATTTGTAAAGGGGATTCAATAGAAGTGATCTCTAGCAGTCTCATGTAACATGCCTTCAGCCTAAGTATGTGCCCAGTCTCCAACAACTCCTATAGCATGTTTGCAGTCTCTGGCCATCATTTGTACATTTATCCAGTCTCTGAAAATCTGCTGTAGCGTGGCTGTAGTTCACCTGCTGAATGTCTGCAGTTTCTGAAAGCTTTCTGGCTAAGGTAAAGTTCAGCCTTTACATAAATTAGCCAATATAGACAAGGGCCTTAGTAGTTTAAAATGCACTGCAGATTCTGTAAAACCATTGTTTAATGCAAAAGCTATACCTGTAGGCCTCTTCTGTCACCCACAGAACCTGGTCAGAATCCACCTAATACTTACAGTCCTGCGTCCTGACTTATTTCCCAGACCCGGAAGATATTGGGTTCCAGGACCATAGCAGTGAGCACACTTCCTGATTCAAAAGTCATCCTTGCGCAGCATGCTTTCTCCCCGCTCCTTTCTCAGCAGAGGAAGAGCTCAGCATTACTGAGATAGGGAAAGAAAGAGGGCAATGTGGCAGAAAAAAACCCACAGGTATGGTATTGACTTTAAACAATATGTTTCAGTGCATTTTAACCTACTAGGGCCTTTTGTTTGCCTGGGCCACTCTATGTAAAAGGTAAGTTGACTAATGGTCTACTGCATTCAACTTTTTCCCATCTCTGCTGTGAGTCTGGCAGACCAGAAATGGGAGTTTGCGGCTACTTTTAAACAAAATACAATAGAATATGTATTTTTAAACTTAAGTTCTCCCTAATTTAAGGTGCTCATAGTTCAAAATACTCCAAAATGAATCCATGCGTTGTGTCATATAGATTGGATTACTGAAACTTTACTATGGATTTCCTGGGAAAGAACTATATCACTTCGCTTGCAGCTTGAACAGAATCACAATTTTTTTTTTGCTCCCTGGCCTGCAATTAAATGAAGCATATCATTTAAAATTCACATATTTACCTATTAAGTCCTAAATAACTTGGGCCTGCCTAACTGATTGAACTTCTGGTTATCCATACTTCCATATGCTCACTAGGCTCCTCAGAAAAAAGAAAATGACGTGTCCAGAGTTGCCTTATAGTGGTTCTAATGGCAGAGTTTTTTTTACCTTAATGCATTCATTAAGGTAAAAAACCTTGTGCATGCATTTATACCCCCCAGTTCCCCCTATACCTACCTGAGGCCAATCTCTATCCAGCGACGTACACGAGAGCAGAGGCTCTGTCTGCTCTCTTCCTCCTCACTGGCTCAGAGACAGCAGCGGGAGGCATTGGCTCTTGCTGCTGTCAATCCCAGCCAGTGGTGAGGTAGCAGGGAGCAGGGCCGAGTTTCACTGTCTGTATCAATAGATGCAGGTGGTCAGCCTCGGGAGCAAGTCTGCATGAGAGACTCTGTAGCAAGTGGCTTTCTAAGAGGGGCACTCAGCAGGGAGGGGGGAGCCAAGAACACTAGCAGGGGACCCGAAAAGAGGATTGGGGCTGCTTTGTGCAAAACTATTGCACAGACCCGGTAAGTATAACATGTTTGTTATTTTAGCCACTTCCATACCAGGCACTTACCCCCTTCCCGCCCAGACCAATTTTCAGCTTTCACCGCTGTTGCATTTTGAATGACAATTGCTCGGCCTTGCTATGCTGTACCCAAATTACATTTTTATCATTTTGATCTTACAAATAGAATTTTCTTTTGGTGGTATTGGATCACCTCTGGGGTTTTTATTTCTTGTGCTACAAATAAAAAAAGACCAAAAATTAAAAAAAAAATGTTTTTCTTTGTTTCTGTCACAAAACTTTGTAAATAAGTACATTTTCTCCATCACTGATGGGCACTGATGAGGCTACACTGGCGGGCACTAATATGGCAGTACTGATTGGCACTGATGAGGTGGCACTGATGAGCACTGATGGTGAGGCATATATATACAGCACTGATAGGTGGAACTGATAAGCAGCACTGACGGGCGCTGATAGGTGGCACTGATAAGCAACACTGATGGGCACTCATAGGCGGCACGGATGGACACTCATAGACAGCACTGATGGACACTGATGGACACTCATAGGCGACACTGATGGGCACTGATAGGTGGCACTGTGTGGCACTGATAGGTGGCACTGGTGGGCAATGATAGGTGGCACTAGTGGGCACTGATAGGCGGCAAATGATGAATGGCATTTTTTAGGACGTATTCCCTGGTGGTCCTGGGTGGCATCCAAGTTGGGCACTGAGTTCCACCCATGTTGGGCACTATGCCTCTTACCAGGTGGTCTAGGGTGGGCTCCCAGGGGGTTCAGGGTGGGCTTCCCTGGTATTCTCCCTGGGTGGGCATTCCCTGGTGGTCCTGGTGGCATCCCTGGTGGTCCTAGGTGGTGATCCTAGGGGGGGCTGCTCTGATAAACAATCAGTACAGACCCCCCCCTGTCAGGAGAGCAGCCGATCTCTGCAGACGTGAGTAGAGGAAAAGCTGATAAATGGCTCTTCCTGTTCAGACTGTGACCAGCTGTGATTGGTCACGGCTGATCACGTGGTAAAGAGCTTCCGATGAAAGCTCCTTACCGAGATCTGTAGTGCAGTGGGTCAGACTGACACACCTCACTACCGATCGCCGCGATGCATGCCCCCGTGGGCGCGCGATAGCAGGTTATCCTGAGGACATCAATAGACACCCAGTCAGGATAACGAAACCACCGCCCGGCCGTCTTTTGTCTATAGGCCGGGCGGGCAGTGGTTAAAAAATATTATATTTAGAATCACTTCAAAATATTTTGGATCTTCTACATTCATAGTGACATGGTTAATCTGGTTGAAACAGACACATCCAGAACATCCACATTAAAAAAGTCCATCCAATTCAACCAAAAAAAAATCCTCCATATACATCCAATAACCACAGTTGATCCAGGGGAAGGCAAATAACCCCAAAAAAGCATAATCCAATTTGCTCCAGTAGGAAAAAATAATCCTTCCTGATCCCTCAAAGAGGCAATCGGATATTCTCTGGATCAACCGTACCTATAAATATTAGTATACAGTTGTATTATGTGCATTTAGGAGCATCTACTGAGCTGGCCAGAACCAACACTTGAGGGAGTCTATTCCACATTTTCACAGCTCTTACTGTGAAGAAGCTTTTCCATATTTGTAATGTTCAGCTAATCTTTCCTCATAGCTGAGCTCCTCTGTACTTCTTATCAGTTTGGTTGTTCTTCTCTGCACTTTCTCCAGTTCCCCGATATTCTTTTGGTGCCCAAAACTGAACTGCATATTCCAGATGAGGTCTTACTAATGATTTGTACAGGGGCAAAATGATCACTCTCTCTCTCTCCCTCTGCAGTTCATATTTTGCTCACTTTGGCACTGCATGCTATTATTAAGCTTATGTTCTACATGAACACCCAGATCTTTCTCCACCATTAATTCCCCAGTTGTACTCCCCTTAGTATGTATGATGCAAACCTCATTTGCCACATAGTTGCCCAATTAAACAGTGCATTGAGGTCAGCTTGTAGCATTTAGGTCAGCTTCGGTCATTTAGCACTCGAAAAATGGAACTCACTATCATCCATTGTCTGGGAAGCACCCTTTCTGGATGTTTTTAAAAGTTTAAGTTTTAAATTTAAAGTATAACTGAAGGCAAAACTTTTTTTTTTTTTTATTTGGATAGTGTGGGGAAGAATAAGAATACCTGTCAAGTTGCTATTGCTACCTCTGCCCCTTTTAAGGAGATTCACCCTCTCTATTTGTACTGTTGACCATAATTATTAAAAGTGAAAGTATAAAAAAACCCCCAAATTTTAAGTTGGCCCCAGAACAGTAATAGAGGGAAAATCTTATAATGGGGAAACTAGTTCTGGTAACATGGAGGCCCCAAAGAGATTCTCTTAATTTGCATGGATTTTTTCTTACTTCCTGTTTTGGCTATGGGACACGAAGTGAAGGGAAATCTTTGCAATGAACACAGGTGGCAAAAAAAATAAAAAATGACAGGGGTTATAACCCTATTCAAAATGAAAAAAAGTTTTGCCTATAGTTCTACTTTAAAGAAGTTGTAAAGGCAGACATTTTTTCATCGTAATGTATCCTATGTATTAAGATAATAAGCCTTCTGTGTGTAGCAGCCCCCCTCAGTCCCCCAATACTTACTTGAGCCCCATCTCTATCCAGTGATGTCCACGAGTCCCTCGGCCGTTCAGGACTCTCCCTCCTGATTGGCTGAGACACAGCAGCGGTGTCATTGGCTCCCGTTGCTATCAATCAAAGTGAGTTAGCCAATCTGGAGAGAGAGGGGGAGGGGCAAAATGGCAGCTCCGTGTCTGAATGGACACATGGAGCTGCAGCTCAGCTCGGGTGCCCCCATAGCAAGCTGCTTGCTGTGGGGGCACTCGTCAAAATGGAGGGGCCAGGAGCAGGGAAGAGGGACCTGAGAAGAAGAGGATCCAGGCTTCCCTGTGCAAATTCACTGCACAGAGCAGGTAATTAGAACATGTTTGTTATTTTTAAAAAAATCAAGACTTTACAATCACTTTAAGACAGATCTATTCACCAATGCTTACACCAAGAAAGTGGCCCAAAATGATGTCATTAATAAGAATTTCTCTTTGCTACACAATGATTTTGTGGGGCCCCTTGGATACGCTAGAAAATTTACAACAAAGGTGAACTCAACCCTTTACTAGGAGTCAGGTGTTTCATTCAATGATAAAGGTATTAAAATCAGATAATAATTTGACCTGCACGGCCACATAAAAGTTACATCCTTTTGATCACCTGCTATTAGAAAAGAATTCTGTTGACGTGCAATACAGTCCAATCAAACTAAAAACTCACCACTGGGATCTGAAAGTACTTATACTGTATATCTGATAGAGAAAAGCCTGTTTTCTGAAATATTTTCTTTTATAACAACATGGCTTGTAAATACAGAATAAAGCTTGGTGGTAACAGAGTAAGAAGATTTATGTAGTAGTTCGAGAACTTCTAAATAATTAAAAAAAAACAATAATTTGACCCTTGGCAGATCAATACCTGCGCGAGGGCCGCCAACCACTAACAGCAATAATTACTAACAAGATGTGAAACTTTACTGACCGACCACACTTTTTACTGACAGTTTGAAATATGTGCCAAGTCAAATGTAGTGGCAGAAGACGGGGGTAGGGCTACTGTACAGTATTGGCTAAGGCAGTGGGAGGCAGAAACACTACTTCAAAGAATCGCCTTCTACCCTATGATGGCAGGCCTGGGAAGCTGGAGATTTGCATGATGTCAGCTCACATTGACTCTGGCTGCGCATACATCGTGTCTGTTCAAGCTGCAATGGGAGTATTTTTACAAATGCTTGCTCCTGCCTGTAAACGCATGTGGCCTGAAGCAAGTGTACATACAATGTTTTATGAATGATTGTTCCCGTCCACAATTTTTTAACTGTAGCAAATAGCCAGCACTCCAACAATGTTCCAGAATGACTGTTTCTTATCAGCAAAAAAACATCAATGTTTCAAGAGGAGTACGAAGATCCTCTTTCTCAAGGTGATAGAGACATGGATGGCAGAAAGTAGGCTATTTTTTTACAAACTGTTCATGAAAGGAATCACATTGTGCAATTCTGTGTCTAACTTGTCCCATGGTCATGCTATGTGACAGCAAAACTGCTTTTTTTGTTGCAGGTTTTCTCCATTTCTTTGATGTCATCTGGCAATATCTGGCCAAAACATTCTCGATCAAAGGGATTTCAAATAACTTCAGCAGGTATTGAAGTTTATAAGATTACAGATGTTTACAAGAAGATTGCTAGAGAGTTGGGCCTTCATGAATCCAGTGGCGGCTGGTGATGTTTTAGGATGGGGGGCGCCAGGCGCCACCCTTCTTTTTTGACCCCTCCTACTTTTCATAAGCCCCACCCCTTATATAATCCACCAACTCCGTGCCCTGTATTTCACATATTGCGTCAGTAGATATACAGCTCAGCATCACAGGACACAGTATACAGCTCAGCTTCACAGGACACAGTATACAGCTCAGCATCACAGGACACAGTATGCAGCTCAGCATCACAGGACACAGTATGCAGCTCAGCATCACAGGACACAGTATACAGCTCAGCATAACAGGACACAGTATACAGCTCAGCATCACAGGGCACAGTATACAGCTCAGCATCACAGGACACAGTATACAGCTCAGCATCACAGGACACAGTATACAGCTCAGTATCACAGGGCACAGTATACAGCTCAGTATCACAGATTGGATATATTGCAGCCAGTAACACAGTATGCAGCCAGTACACAGGTATTGCAGCCAGTACACATGTATTGCAGCCAGTACACAGGTATTGCAGCCAGTATCACAGTATATAGCCAGTACACAGGTATTGCAGCCAGTATCACAGTATATAGCCAGTACACAGGTATTGCAGCCAGTATCACAGTAT
>BLSH010490413.1:59976-77026 GCA_018402905.1 Glandirana rugosa
GGTCCCGGCTAGGACCCGCCCACGCGCCCCACGTTGCGTGGGTCCGCGGCGTCTCCTCCCCGCGGTCTCACAAGGAAAGGGAGTCTCGACCGTGACGGTTATCGGCCACAAGATAGTCTCGCACGACGTGACCACGGAGGCTCCGACACGTCCAATCTTCGTGTCAGACTCTTCTAATCCCCTGAAGGACAGTAAGACGTGTCACGCCCGACGTATCTCCTAAAACGCGGGGGGGAGGAGGGGAGAGGGGAGAGGTCGACGCCTGACCTTGAAAAGACCGGTGGTCGGTCCGAGAACAACACCCAAACATGTGGGTGGGCGGGATCTCCAAAGCAGGTCCCTTCCTCATAGCACACACAACAAGAGCCTGGCTGGTGGCCAGAAAAGTTCCAGTCCGCAGCTGGAGAGGGGAGAGGGGAGGAGGGGGGGCGCAAAATCCTCTATGCAGCCCGCACTGTGCAGAATGACAGGAAGTCCCCTAATCTTCTCAGACTGTGCTTCTAACCTGCACAGCCTCGGAGGCACCAGTGCAGCACGCTCTGATAGAACACCGGCTATTGGCAGTGCCAGCTCTGAGGGAAAGGAACACTCTGGCGCCCCTCCTCTGCGGCGCCTGGGTGCGTTGCACCCCGCGCACCCGCCCAGGATCGGCCCTGGTGGGGTCTTCGCAATACAAGTTTATAAGATCATTGAAAGTAATAGCAGTGGGCTATTAAAATACAATTTGCAAATAAATATAGGATGTTATGCTTTGACCATAGATATGCTTTAAAACTACAAGTAGAAGCATTTTTTTATATATGCATTCAATATGTGCAAAAAAAAAAACAAAAACGTGATCATGTCAGAAATCATGTGACCCGATAACTTTCTGTGGTCTCTGTCTCTCTGTCTGTGCTGACTGTTACTATTTAGCACTGTTCCCAGCTGCTTCTGTGGACTACAACCCTGCCCCCCATGCTACGGAGAAGAGTAGAGAGGGAGGTGATCAGTAGTCATGTCTGAGCCCACATTCATTTCAGGCCGATTTGACATGCGATATGACATGTCAAATCGCATGTCAAATCAGCGGCTATTCCCGACAATGGCACCATCCAAATCGGTGAGACACCGACTTTGGTGTGTTTGCTGCACATAGGGCAGCCCCCTGAAATGAATGGGTTGCCCTATGCATGTAGCAAGACAACATGACAAACGTGCATATACAGTACATGACACATCATAGTGTGCATGGGGCCTAAGAGAGCACAGTAACAGACCACAGATCTTTCTTTTTCTGTTGACTTAGAGCAGGGTAATAGCTAAAAATCATCCAGCTCTTTAACAGGGTTTCTCTACGGCAGTCATTTTCAACCTTAGTGAGACCAGGGCGTGGTAATTTTCTTTGAAAATCTACCATGCCTAATAATAAAGTGGTTGCTATTTAAAGTGGTTCCAAAGCCTTAAGGTTTTTTTTTTTTTTTTACATTAATGCATTTTTTGCAATAAGGTAAAACCCTTATGTCCAGGATCTACCCCCAGCCCGCCCTTATACTTACCTGATCCCGATCATGTTCCAGTGCTGTGCACAAGAGCAGCGGCTCTCTCTGCTCTCTTTCTCCTCACAGGGCAGATTGATAGCAGTGGGAGCCATTGGCTCCTGCTGCAGTCAATTAAATCCTAGGATGAGGGAGCAGGGGCAGGGCAAATCCCTGTTCGCCTGTGTTAATGGCTGCAGACAGCTGGGCTTAAGAGTGGGCCGCTTGAGCACCCCCCAGTAAAAGGCTTGCTGGGTAGGTACTCTGAAGGCAGGAGGAGCCAGGGGTGCTGGCGAGGGACCCCAGAAGAGGATGGGGACTGCTCTTTGTAAAACCATTGCACAGAGCAGGTAAGTATAACATGTTTGTTGTTAAAAGAAAATTAAAGGTTTAGAATAATTTCAATTCTTTGTGCTGCATTGACAATAGGGGTGTTGAATATAATTTTGGCATCGATGCATCACGATTCAACAGTCCTTGGTGTGGCATCGATGCTACAACCGGCATAATCAATTGGCAGATGACGTCATCCCGACTTGCCCTGCTCCTCCTGGGAGAGCGCTACCAGTGTACTCTACTTACAGGTGTTAAAATAACTGTGTCTTATTGAATCCAGTATGTACATGCTTTTTTAAAAATATGTAGCTATATACTGCATTTCTCAGAGTGCCACTAGGCACTCATATGACTACCTGGCCCGCCTTTCTTCTGATCTGACAGCTAAAGTCAGCGGATGGGACTGAGAATCCCCCCCGCTGATGTCAGCCGGGACGAGAGAGGAGAGAGGCGAGAGGCGGGCTGGACAGTCACATGAGCGCTGAGGGGCACTCTGAGAAATGCGGAATATAGCTACTTATTTTTTAAAAAGCATGTACAGTGGGGCACTTAATGCATTGTAACACGAGATTCAACAAGACACAGTTACTTTAACACCTGTAAGTAGAGTACATATGAGTTTGTACTCTACTTACAACTCATACTGCCTCTGTGCTGAGAGTTCAGCTCAGCTTCCCCATCGCACATTCCTCTGTGTTAACTCCTAGTGTGCTGGAATGTGCAAATGGGGAAGGAGAGCTGAACTCTCAGCATGGAGCCAGTACGGTCAACTTGACAGGGCTGTTTGTCAGCTACGGATTCCATCACCCCTGTCCTCCCAGCAGCAGTGTGTTTTTCTCCTATGTGAATTCCTGTACCCTGTAGGGCACCAGATTAGTGCACTTTTTAAGTGAGTGAGATTCTCTCTTTTTATTTAAAGTGGAATTCCATTCATTTCTCTGTTTATTAAAAGTCAGCAGCTACAAAAAGTGTACCCACTGACTTTTAATAAACACACACTCACCTGTCCCACGTCCAGCGACGTGGTCGTCCAAACCATCCGTTCTCTCCGCCTCCTCTCCGCGGTGCCAACATCACTACTGTGGGCATCCGGCTGTGACAGCTTGCGGCTTCACAGCTGGGTGTGCACTGCGTATGTTGCACTGTGCTGTCCTGAATGGCCGAGCAATCTTCCGGGACCTGTGACATGTCCCAGAAGATTGCAGGCATGGAGGGGCCACCTAGGCGGCCCAAGTGGAAGTGGGAGCTGGGTACCTGTCAAAACTAGGTACCCGCTCCCCCCCAAAAAAAGACATGCCACATGTGGCATGTCAGGGGGTCAGGACTCTTTAAAGTGGAAGTTCCACTTTTGGTTGGAACTCCACTTTAATAAAATATGTTTACAAAAAGAACTATGACATCCCCAACCATGGACTCCAGGAGGGGACCATCACACCCCAACCCTGCCATGTACACAACACAGGGGATCCTCTACCTCTGATATTCCTCGCCTGCAGGACTCCATGATTATCATCTTAACAGCCTCCCTTTGATTCTTTCATCCATCCCCTCACCACCACCATTTGTATCTTTGAACCCTTTTATCCTTCTGTTCCTATCCATGGATTCCTCCATCTCCATTCCTAGACTCTTCCATCCTTCTGTTCCTATCCATGGATTCCTCCATCTCCATCCCCAGACTCTTCCATCCTTCTGTTCCTATCCATGGATTCCTTCTTGTCCATCCCCAGACTCTTCCATCCTTCTGTTCTTATCCATTGATTCCTCCATCTCCATCCCCAGACTCTTCCATCCTTCAGTTCCTACCTCCAGACTCCTCTGGCCTTCCATTCTCTATCCATGGATTCCTCCATCCCTATCCTTCAGTTTCTATCTCCAGACTCCTCCAGCCTTCCATTTTCTATCCATGGATTCCTCCATCCCCATCCTTTTCCATTCTTCAGTTCCTATCTCCAGACTCCTCCAGAAATCCATTCTCTATCCAGTGGTTCCTCCATCCCCATCCTTTTCCATCCTTCAGTTCCTGTCTCCAGACTCCTCCAGCCTTCCATTCTCTATCCATGGATTCTTCTTTCCCCAGACTCTTCCATCCTTCCTTTCTTATTCATGGATTCTTCCATCCTTCCGAATATCCTGAACTCTTCCATGTCCTTGTCCTGCTACATGTAGGGGGTGTCCTTTTTTTTTAAAAGCAGATAAAATTTAAAAAATGGAGTTCTTCTAAATGCTTGAATTTTTTTTATGGAAATCATTGTGAGTAATCGTGATTCATTGTGATGCATTGCGGAATCAAATCAAATTGAATCATTGACCAGATAATTGTAATCAAATTGAATCGTAAAATCAGTGAAGATGCGCACCTCTAATTGTCAAGCATTATATTGTGCATTTACATGGACTGTGTTGGGGCAACTCTATAAAAACACTATAAAAGTGTGTGAATACAGATTTTGCATTCTCATGCTTTTATTTATGTTCATACAATAATATGGGAATGCAAAATATGTATTCTCATGCTTTTATTATTTGACATCTCTTTTGCGTGCCGAGTGCCTGCTAATTATGACTGTTGATCAACCTTGCAGTCATCATTACATGACACATGACTGCAAGGTGGATCAATAGACTTACATAGCAGGCACTAGTAGGTAGTTGACACATCTATCCAGCCCATGCAGTGCTAGGTGTGCGTCATAGAGTGTAGGTCTCCTCCACTCACCTATGCTATTGCTGACTCCCTGAACTCTGTGGTGCTCCTGCAATCACTTTATTGCCACAGGTACAGAGGGGACACTGGTGCCCTTCTTGACGGCCTAAAACCAATCCTCTGAGAAACTATGCCCCCCCCCACACACACACACACACACACACACAAGCACACACTCCTTTTCCAACAATGCTTACCCCTGCAGCCATCTTCCAACACTGTTCACATCTGCAACCCTCTTCCACACTGTTTACTTCTGCAACCTTTGCCACTCTCTTCCAGCATTGCTCATCTGTGCATGCCCTGTCACCCTCTTTCAACACTATAATATACAGTATGTATGTGCATTTGTTCAAAATAAATACACCTTTGTGCAAGTTTTAGCAAAACTCCCAGTTTGCAGTCCCCCATGTCCTGCCTTATTACTGTCACTACTAAAATGCTGGGTATGAGCATCCAATGTTTTTTGCATCCTAGCAACAAGGAAGGATGTGGAGATTGCTAACTGGGAGATTTTCAATCAATTTCCCAGGGGCCCAAATGGCCTACAGGTATGAAAATAAAATGAATGATAATAAAGCTGCACATTTTTTTATATCTACTGGGACCTTTTGACTGCATAGGCTATTATCTAGAAAATGTGAACTTAACTTAGGTTTTCCTCCCTTGTTGTTTTTCTGTGCTGCTGCTCACCTGTAGCCACTCTTCAGCAACTTTCTGAATGCACTTTGTTCAGAAAGTTGCTGCTTGCATATTGTCTATGGAAATGTGCCCCTTGTAGTTTCCATCAGGAGCTTGTGTGACTGGGTGAAAATGCGAGTCACAAGTGTGAGACAAAAACAGAGCATGGACAGAGTGTTTTTACTCTACAATGGGAATTTTACTGAACAAAGTTTTTCATGGCAGAATCACCAGATATTCCTTGAAAAAAAGAGGCAGATTTAGATATTGAAATTGACTTCTGAAAATACCCTCATGTGTTATAGGTTACATACGATTTCAGTTATGGTGTTTACTTATACTTTAAATAAAACAGCCATATTAGAACAGCTACTATGCTTCCTCTGTGGGTTTGTCCCAACAGACAAAAGGTTAAGCTGCAGTGGTTGTACGCTGCAGGGACAGCGGCGGCTGGTGTATAAGGGGCGCTAGGGCGCCGCCTCCCCGCTGGCTAAAAAGAAAAAAAAAAGTCAGCCCGGCCCCTGCAGGAGGCGCCGGTACATTGACTTTCTTTTTTTTTTTTTTGTTCGGCCGGCTCCTTGGCTGAGTAGGGAGCCTATTGGTCAGCCATTAAAAACTATGTGTGTGTGCTGAACAGGCGCACACACATAGTCTGATTGGCTGCCCTGAGCCTGCGGCTCAGTGTGATTGGATGCGGTGGGCGGGGGCAGGTCACTGTGGTGGCAGACGTGACTCCCGCTCCCACAGCGACCGAAGAGCTGATGGGGACAGCCGCTCTCTGCATGCCGATCTCTGCAGACTGACAGCCCGCTTGTCCGAATGCCGAACTCTGCAACACTCCTGCCTGCCTGCCTATTGGATGGGGTAAGTGCGGTACTTGTCCCGACTTCGGGGGGAGGGGATCTCTGCAATGTACCCCACCTGTGATACTGCCTGCAAAGTGCCCCCACTTTTGATACTGCCTGCAAAGTGCCCCAACCTGTGGTATTGGCTGCAAAGTGCCCCCACCTTTGATACTGCTTGCAAAGTGCCCCCACCTGTGGTACTGGCTGCAAAGTGCCCCCACCTGTGATACTGCCTGCAAAATGCCTCCAACTGTGATACTGCCTGCAAAGTGCCCCCACTTGTGATACTGCCTGCAAAGTGCCCCCACCTGTGATATTGCCTGCAAAGTGCCCCCCACCTGTAATAGGGGCTGCAAAGTGCCCCCACCTGTGATATTGGCTGCAAAGTGCCCCGACCTGTGATACTGGCTGCAAAGTGCCCCCACCTGTATATTGGCAGCAAAGTGCCCCCACCTGTGATATTGGCTGCAATTTACCCCCACCTGTGATATTGGCTGCAATTTACCCCACCTGTGATATTGGCTGCAATTTACCCCACCTGTGATATTGGCTGCAATTTGCCCCCACCTGTGTTATTGGCTGCAATTTACCCCACCTGTGACACTGGTTGCTATATACCCCACCTGTGATGCTGAGCTGTATCCTGTGTCCTGTGATACTGGCTGTATACTGTGTCCTGTGATGCTGAGCTGTATACTGTGTCGCTGAGCTGTATACTGTGTCTTGTGATGCTGAGCTGTATACTGTGTCCTGTGATGCTGGGGCTGTATTCTGTGTCCTGTGAAGCTGGGGCTGTATACTGTGTCCTGTGATGCTGAGCTGTGTACTCCTGACACAATATGTGGAATACAGGGGGCAGAGTGGGTGGATTCTATAAGGGGTGGGCTTATTAGATGTAGGGGGGGTCAAAAAGGAAGGGCGGGGCCTGGCACCCCCCCATCCTAAAACTTCACCAGCCGCCACTGTACAGGGAACCATCCGATTTAAAAGGAGCTATATATTTTATGTTTTGTGTATTTTGAAATGCTAAATGGTGTGCAGTTGGGTGGTGGTGGGCTTCCAGCACACAGTAGCCAATGTAGGGTTGGGTAAGGGGTTGCAGTATGCATAAAAGCACACGGTGGCCAAAGATTCTGAAATCTGTGATGATGTATCTGTCTGTAGGTCAGATTATAATGTGAGAAAATAGATTGTCTTATAAGGATAAGGACCCAGATAGCAAGCAATTGTGCTGCAAGTTTGAAAATAACTTGCTAAGCTTCACACGTTTGTTGTACAATTGCAGCAAGTCCGCATTGCATGACTCCTGATCAACTTTCTTTGCAAACATCCTGCAAGTCTGCTGCAAGTTCAGGTTCAGTTATGTTGTACAATAGTCATCCCACCACAAAGGAGCACTGTGAATGAATTTTCATGCTGTAAACTTGCAGAGCTCTTGCTATACACTCACCACTGAAAGGTTGCTCTTGCTAGAGACTTGCTACACAAATTTTTTACAAATAGGAAAAGTGTCAACTAGAATTTGTGCTTCAAGTGTTCTGCAAGTATACAACTTGCCAGTAAAAATGTGCAGCAAGTTAAAGAGGAAGTAAACCCAGATGGGGTTTACTTCCTCTACAGTGCCCTGTGAATTAGACGCATAATGGGCTACTATGTGTCACTTACCTGGAAACGAAGCCTGCGGCGTCCACGATGTCCCCACTCCAGGCCGCTTCCATCTTCTGCCCCTCTTCCTTCCGGGGCCACGACGTCACTCCCGCGCATGCGCGCAGGAGCTGCCAGTCACGGCACATGGTCAGTGGAGAAACGGCACGGAGACGGTATCTTCACTGCGCATGTGCCAACATGACGTCGGCACATGCAAAACACTGCATATCTCCTGAACCGTGCAAGTTTAGGAGATATGCAGTGCACCTACAGGTAAGCCTTATTCTAGGCTTACCTGTAGGTTAAAGTGGTTGTCACAGGTTGACAAACACTTTAACAGGCTTACAATTCAACACTGCCTCAAATTTGTGGCAAGTTACCCATGCTATCTGGGGAGAAGACATTATAGAAAAAGGGAGCCCACTAGGAGAGATCAACAAAAGGTCTACATTTTCCACACTCCATGGGGAGTTTGGTTTTCTAGCTACAATGCACTGCTGTTCTTGCCAGGATGTTCAGGCTTCAGGACCATCAGTATTTGGAGTGTCAGCTGAAGGCATAGTGTGCAGATAGCTCCAGCTAGTTGTTTTCTCCACATCTCCAGATGGAATACTTACTGTTGGCTTGTGGGTAATGTACATAGGCAAAGGATTAACAGCAGGCAGTAGGCCAGACAAAAATGTTGGCCCCTCTATACTCTCCTGGCAATTCTCCCAATTCACTTCTGCAATTTGCTGGGTTTTATTCCATGTATCTGCTAGTAAAAAAATCATTAAAAAAGACATACAGTCCTCCTTAAACAATATAATCTCACAAAAACAAGTATACAAGCACATTCACAATCTCCCAACTATGGGGATATCAACCCATAACTCTGCTGTGCTGGGATTGTGTAGTTCTGGGGAGCGTACATTATTGTTTTTTTCTATTTTAAAAAATAAATCTGTCAGCTTCCTGAGCATCCATGCTGCTGATGCTGCACCCATTTCCCCTCAAAAATCTATTTTTTCCTTTATCACTCGGTGCTGGTGGTGCTATACTGCAAAAGTGAGACAAACATTTTAATTACCTTAAAAGTGGTTGTAAAAGTAGAAGGTTTTTTTTACCTTGAAGTGTTACTAAACCCACAACAGTAAAATCAATTTGTATATGCAGTAAAGCATGCTTGTTATACTCACTGTGGAAGCTACGGGCTTAATTCTCTGAATTGCGTAAAAAGGCTGTCTCTTCTGATCCTCTCCTCCTTCCACTGTCCCCAATATATTTCCTGACAATACACAGCCAGGGGACAGGCTGCACATGCTCACTTTGGTGTGTATTGCTAGAGTTTTTCTTTTCTTGGGAGGGTGAATGTGATCAGCACAGGGCCAATCAACACTGTCCAGATGAAGGGTCAGGAGTCCTGCATCCCGATAGGATAGTCAGTGCAGAATGAAAACTCCTCCTACAAGCTTTAACCAGGCCCTCATAGAAGTCACAAGACTGCTATATACTGCTGATTAGAAAAGGTATTTAGCACTTTATATTTACAAAAATAATTGCATTTCCATGTACTGTGGGAGACCAGATATAGTGAATGCAGGGTCCTGGGTTTAGTAACACTTTAACGTATTATATGCATTAAGGAAAAAACCTTACGTGGGCAGCCCTCCCCAGCCCCTCCTTATACTTACTTGAGCCCTGATCTCAATCCAGTGCTGTGCAAGAGGCCAGCACCTCTGTCCATTACCTCTCTGCTCACTGGTCATGGAGGCAGCAGCAGGAGCCATTGGCTCCCACTACTGTCAATCACAGCCTGTGAGGAAAGAGGGGGGGTGGAGCCAAGCTGCTCTGTGTGTCTATGGGCAAGGTATTTCTTTGGTTACACTTTAACAAGTGCACTAAGTGCATCTTTCCCTAGAGCAGGATCCCCCCCCCCCCCCAAACAAATCAACGTTTACTAAGTTTACGATTTTGTTCTTATCAAAGGAGAGCATGCTTTTTCTTTTTAAAGAAAAAAACCCAAGCATTTCCACCCTAAAAAAGACTACAGTGATTTGAGACGTAGTAATTAATTTTGTCCTGGAGAAGAGTATGGGGTCATATTTTTGCAGAGTTCCCTCATCTAGAACAATACATTGTAGGTTCTAAATGAACTCCAGAATGAGTGCATCCAATTAGCCCTGAACTCAAAAATGAAGATTTGCTATGTTAGGGTACATCTAGAAATGTGAATATCTATTGTTTGTATAGAATTCCCTCTAACAGATAACAGTGCTCTTCTTGGTATGTGAAGGTGCCTAAGCACTTTTCTGCCTACAGCCTCGTAGCTATATTCCATGTCACTACTATGCTGCTCTCTGTTCTCTGTCTGACAATGAGAACTAATGCCCTGCAAGATTTCCACCTCCACACAGAGACACAATGCAGAACAAAGCATTGTAATTTGGTAATGAGGAAAAGATCAGCTGCAGGGAGACCACAGGCAATAATAGTTATTAGTTCCTAGCCCTCTGCATAGCTTATTTGGACACAACTTTCAGAATGAAAGTGGCTGTAAACATCTAAAATGAAAAATGAACAAAATATATCAACAAATAGTGTGTCCTTTCCTCAGTCTATAGCACTTAGTGTGGATCACATCTTCTCTCTCCTTCCTCTGCTATCTGCATGACTCCTGTCTGACAGTTTTTTCAGACACCAATCCTTGAAAATGGAAGCACACAGCAGGTTACAGACAGCTTCAGATGTACATGTTTCCCAGTAAGACTGTGTAGAGGGGGTGTGTCCTTTCCTTTCACTCAGTTCTCAGATTACACTCAGCCCTGTGCTGTTCAGTGTATGACATTAGGTCCCTGCTTCCTGGCGGCTGAGAAATACCAGGATGCAGAAAAACAGGTACAAATTATGTAGGACAATTTAACCCCTTCCGAACCGTTGGCCGTCGATATACGCCGGTCCTTTGATGTTAGCTACCTGGGTTATGGCAGCAGATAGCTGTCAGTCCCACTGTGTAAGTCTATGGAGCCGCGGTTCCATAGATACACAGGTCAGGAGCTACTCCCTCCCCATAACCAGCGACTGGCTATGGTAATCCCTCAAAAGAAGAAAAAGAGCCAAGATCGTGGCCAGGGACCCCAGAAGAGGAGGATTGGGGCTACTCTGTGCAATACCACTGCACAGAGTATGTAAGTATAACATGTTTGTTATTTTAAACAGTTCTGGACTGCGTCGTGTAAATTTACTGCTGCAATATAGCAGCATAACGCGAATCGCTGTCCATAAACTGTGATCGCGGCTGCGGCCAAGGGGCCCCCCGAGGCCGCAGTGGTTGGGTTCGCTAGAGGACCGATCAATCTACAGGGACAGACCAGTGAATTTTGATTTGCATCTGCTGATTGGTCCTGGCGAATGAAATGCATGTGATGTCACTCTCCCTCCCTGAGTTCTTTTCAATTCCAGAGAGGAGAGAGGGCATCTAAAATGTGAGTGCACCAACACTACACTGACACCAGTACACGTAGGCACACTTTTGCCCCCTTGATCGCCCCCTGATCGCCCCCCAATTAACCCCTTCACTACTGTCACCCCCTGTCACTGTTTCACTGAGTGCAGCGATCAGATCGTTTACTGCTCGCTGTACTTGTGTCACTTGTAATCAGTGTTAGAGTAGGTAGTAGTAGGCCTAGGTAGATATAAATACCCCCCTTACCCCCCTAATAAAGGTTTTAACCCCTTGATTGCCCCCTGTCACCTGTGATCACCGTATAAGTGTCACGGGTGACACTGCTTAGTTAGGTATTTTTTTTTTCCCCTCAGGTTACCTGCTGTATATATATATATATATATATATACCTTTTATAGGTTTTAACCCCCTGATCACCCGGTGGTGATCTTAGTTAGGTTTTAGCGTGCGTCAGGGTCAGTGTCAATCCCCGGCAGGGTCAGATTAGTACAGGTACTCTGACACGCATACATACACCTAGATAGGTCAGTTAGTAGCATATTATCTGAACAGATCAATATCTGTGATCTGATCATATCTATATTAGTGGCCCCACTAGATTAGTGTTATAAAATATGCGGCGTTAGCGGGATCAGCCCAGATGCCGGCTAGCACCTGTGTTTAGCCCCTGCGCCCAGCCCAGCACACCCAAGTGCAGGATCAATAGATTGCTGATACTTACAAAACACAACACACATATCTGCAGCGTTCACAGAGATCAAGCCTGATCCCTGCGAAAGCTGACAGTGATTTTGGTAGCGACTTGAAACAGACTCTGACAACCAGGTGCGCTTTTTTGCCTGTGAGTCACACTAGTGTACGTATAAATTTAGAGCCCAAAATGTCAAATCAGACTTACACTAGTGAAGAGGCCTACGCAATGCTGAGTATGACAGACGGGAACGATGGGGAAGCCTGTCAGAATCAGGCTCAGCATACGAACCTGTAGACAGTAGCTGCACCCTGTCAGATAGCTCTGACGAAGAAGTTGTGGTCCCTGCTAAGGTCAGGTGTACCCGATCCCATTCTGCTGTCGCTGAGGAGAAAGAACCGCAGGGATCTTGTATGGAGCAGAGAGCCAGTACTCGCGCTGCTACTCCTTCTGGTGAACTGGCAAGCACCACAGCCTAGCATACCCTGGTTTTAGCAAACCAGCACTGCAGTAACACTTGGTGATGTGAGTCCCATAAGTGCAGTTTTAGCTGGTGTGGCTAGCACAAGTAGTGTCCCGCAGCCACGAAGACGAAGACAAACACAGGCCCACAGAGACCATAGTGTCCTCCTGACGCGCATGCAAACCCTGATTGGCAACCCACCACTGATGCAGCGCCCGTACTTCCCCAATTCACTGGAAAACCCGGAATTCAGGTGGAAACAGTTTATTTTAAGGCTATTGATTTTCATTTGCTGTTTTTCACCGAAGATCTCTATAGATCTATTGTGGACCAAAGCAATTTGTATGCTGGTCAATTCATCGCCGCTAATCCCCATTTGACGCTTGCCAGAGACAGGAAACCAATTACGATTCCAGAATTTAAGACCTTTCTGGGCCTTTCCCTCAACATGGGCATAACTAAAAAATCGGAGTTGCGGTCATATTGGTCCACTGACCCAATTCACCATATGCTCATGTTCTCTGCTTCCAGGACAGGCCAGGACACGATACAGGAGATCCTGCGGTTTATGTATTTCAACCACAGTGAATACGATCGGCTCCATAAAATTCGGCCCCTCATAAACCACTTCAACACACAATTCACAGCCTTGTTTATTCCCGGCCAAGTTGTCTGCGTAGATGAGTCCCTGATTAAATTTTCCGGTCACTTTGCTTTCAAACAGTTTCTCCCCAGCAAGCGTGTCAGATACGGGGTCAAGATGTATAAGCTATGTGACAGGGCCACAGGCTATACATGTAGTTTTATGATTTATGAGGGAAAAGATAGTCATGTGGAGCCGGAAGGATGCCCAGACTACATAGGGAGCCCTGGCAAGATTGTGTAGAACTTGGTGTCACCCTTTTCAGAAAGGGGTACCATTTGTACGTGGACAATTACTACACAAGCTTGGTTGTGGGGGAGAGAGCCTGCTTTAGAAGTAGTAATTTGCTTGCGGTGAAGTGGAGGGATACAACAAATGTTTTCGTTCTTTCCTCCATTCACGCAGGTATGACTGTCCAAATTACAACGGCGACTGGTTTTGTGGAGAAACCCCTCTGTGTTCATGAATATAAACAAAATATGGGAGGGGTGGACCTCAACGAACAGTTATTGGCGCCGTACCTAATTGCCTGTAAGGCCAGGCACTGGTACAAAAAAGTGTCTGTATATTTATTCCAATTGGCTATGCTGAAAGCTTATGTGCTATACAAAGCGTCAGGACGGACTGGATCTCTCCTTAAATTCCAGGAAGAGATTGACACCCGCTTTTATTGTCCCTCCTGTCCTGACCAGCCTGGTCCTTGCATCGGTGACTGTTTCCAGCGCTACCATACACTAGTTGAGTATTAGCGTAGGGTACAGCACTACATAGGAATAGGGCACACTGTCACAGGGTCTCCAAAGATGTCACCGTATTTTTAGAGACCCTAACCTTTACTGTTAAAAAAAAAGCGTACCAAAAAAAGTTAAATAAATAAAGTTATAAAACAAAAAATATATAAAATAATAAAAGCCAAAAACAGTTGTAAGTTTCTTGTTTTTCTATATCTATTTTCTCTCTATTCTATTTCTATTGCTCTCTCTATTGTTAATGTTTTTTATGCATACCTGTAATGTTTTGTTACTGTTTTCTATCATGTTTTCTTTGCAGGTATGTAATGTTTTAATAATGCTTTCCTGTAATATATTATAATGTTTTCTTCTTAGCAGGAATGTACTTTTTTTATGCTACTGTGTTTTTTATTGTTTTTTGCTTTTCAGGTACGCCATTCAGCTGCAGCACTGATTTATCCATGCAACAGCGTTTGCTCCCACCATACGTAAAGCAGCGACTCCAGCGCTGTTGGAGGTGATTTCACCACCACAGTTAAAAAAGAGCATATATACATATATATATATATATATATATGCTCCGGTATATATTTTTAAAAAGGGGGAAGTGGGTGGATGGCGGGCGGTTTTCTAATGGTGGGCATACCCACCAATTGATTCTTTTTTTTCATTTAACCCACAGGCTGCATGAAAAAAAAGAACATTACAACAAATGCTCAACAAGGACCAGCGACGTACTAGTATGTTGCTGGTCTTTGAGTGGTTTTCTCAGGCTCTCTGGTCCCACCAGGGAACGCGAGAATGCAGCCGGTGGTTCTACCAGCTGACCATAGAGCTGATCGAAGACTAGAATGGCTCTAATCATCTCTATGGCCAGGACAGGAGGCTATGAGCATTTCATGACTTCAGTTTAACCGGATATAAACATTGCCATTGAAAAATTGGGAAAGCATCTTATCACACAGATCTTGGTCTGGTCTGATGCTTTAAGGTCTGAGGAGAGATCTAGAGTCTAATAGACCCCAAATTTGAAAAAAAAAATATGCAACACTACCTATTTTTATAATAGAGGATATTTAAATTCCCTGTGATTATGCTTTCACATCACACTACCTATCACAGTTTCAGAGGCCATGAAATGCCCAGATAGCAAAAAAAAACCCAAAATGATCCCATTTTGGAAAGTAGACACCCCAAGCTATTTGCTGGGAGGCATGTTGAGCCCATGAATATTTTATATTTCCTGATGGCTCCATGTCAGCACAGCTGGGTACAGGCTCCATCCCCCCATGCCTCCAGGACTTAACTCATATAAATTTCAGTCCACCTACAGCCTCAGCGTTCTTCTTTTTTCCTCCCATGTGCAGGACCTTGGTGTGCTCCTCTACCTGGCTGGTCTAAAGGGCTGGTCATCTGTCTATGCGCGTGGATTTGGCTGGACGCAGTGCCTGGTGTCTCGTCTAAATGACCCATAATCCAGGGAACCCCACTGTTGGCATTCGGGGTGGTTTATATCACGGCTAACAGCCTTGTTTGGGGTCCGCTGGGTTCTTGGTAAGTGGACATCAGTGTCGGCAGAGTCTCCCCTAGGCACACGCACCCACGCTGTGCCGGTGTTACAGTCGGATGGCGGAGGTTGGGTGAGCTAAATGCTCACTGCTGGGAATTGTTGTGCCTTGCTCCCTGCAGCCACTATGCATACCCTGAGCTCCTCCACAGGGAGTACTCTGCATAAAAGGTGCACAAAGTAATACTTTGTCTGTTCACACATGGCATTAACCAGTTGGTGGCTTCTCGTGTTTGCCTACTATTGTGCCATTGTGCCAACCCTTTCAAAGACCAGCATTCCCAGGGAAGGTAGAGGAGCCACCTGTTGTGAATGACTATGGTAGCCAGCTATTGCCTGTTGAAATTTAGGACATCCTTTTTACATTTGTTTGTGCTCTTCAGTTTTTCACCCAAAAAAAAAAGAGAGGGGGAGAAGCATGCTTTTATAATATTTACAATTCCCTTAGAGTGTTTTGTGTACATCGCAGAATAATGTAATTCTGTTGCAAATTCCTACATTTTTATTGTTGTTCTGAACAAAACTTTTATTGTGTCCTGATCCTGCAGGGCACAGCTAGCTCATTAACCACCTCTTGATCAGGGCTGTAGATGAAGCTCAGTCTCCCTCTAGCAGTGGTAGTTAACCCTTAAGGCTCTGTTTCCACTACTGCAAGTTGTTGTGCAATTTGACACATGTGAAGTTGCATGAAAAGTCAAAATCTATGTATTTCCTTGGCCCCCATTCTAATTGGTGCGACTCAAGTCGCAGCAACTAAAAAAAAAAGTTTTTTGCACTACTTTTTCCGAATTTTGATGCAGCTTTGTTCCAGAGAGTGTAAAGTTGGATCAGGGCTGCACTCAGGGTTGCATCAAAGTCAAACCCTAAATCGCACAACTTTGGGTGGTGGAAACCTAGCCTTAGAGTTGTTACTGAGCAAACTAATTTACTGCATTTAATTATTTTTCTGGGCTGCTTTGTTAAATGGCACACAAAACCATGTGAAAGGGTTATCTACAGTATATTGGTAATGAACAATCTCAGAGCTTTCCCAAGCACAACAGCCCACTCAGGCTCTTCATTAACCGGTTCCCGACTGCGTGCTGCATATTTACTGCGGCAGTGTGGCTCTATTCCGCTAATCACCAAACCAATGCACTCCTGCGCTCAAGGGACCAAAAGCCAAAGAATGTGGTACAGCAGGGGCTCCTCATTCGATGATAGCCACACTAGGGTAATGGCGGATAGTACATAAAGGTCTTGCTGCCCTCTTTCGGATCATGCGCATCCAGACACACTATAGCAAAGAAAAAACAAGAGAGGCGCACCGACCTTGTGCCGTACCATTAAAAAGTTTAATATAAAAATAGATAAAATCAATATACTCACAAACGGATCTGAAGTAAAAACTTTTTGGAATACAACAGTAAATCCAATGGGGACGATGGTGGAGCCTCAGCAGAGGGCCTAGACGTTCACCACAGGACAAGGCTGACGCGTTTCCAGGGCGAACCCTCTTCATCAGAGCCTAATTTCTCATGCCACAGGCACCTCCATATATACACACACATATCCTTCTCTAACCAGTCACATGCCTATGGGCAGGCCTTGCTCAATCTAACAGGCCCGCCCCTTCCTGGGAGGGGGTATGGTACTATTGTAAACTTAACTATTTCACTCTTTTCTCGTACAACCTGTACATATAATTAGAGATAGATAATGACATACAAGTATACGGACTACTCATATTATCGGCTTGTATACCATACTAGTACAGTTAAGCGATGTCAGATGGTCA